>JAVTVY010006431.1:0-41275 GCA_036873755.1 Hanleya hanleyi
CATGAATTGGGACTTGTCCGGGCTGGATCTCGGCTAATATTGTATGGACAAGTATAAAATTTGCATGATATGTGGTCAGTGCCCCATGCTTGTGCAGCGTGAAGTTTCTCCGCGTTTCGCTGATATTTTCAAGAGTTATGTCCCTTGGTTCCTGAAATCTGCATGAATTGGGACTTGTCCGGGCTGGATCTCGGCTAATATTGTATGGACAAGTATAAAATTTGGATGAAATGAGGCCAGTGCCTTGTAGTTGTGCGAAGTAAAGTGCTTTGTCTGCAGGGCTTCGTGTTTAGCGTGCGTGATAGCTCACCTGCACGCAAACACTCACGTAAATTCATGTCACGAGAGTGATTTTTAGCTCGTGTAAACTGTCATATTTCATATTGTATTATATTGCAACCACTCGACTGACTTTCAAATACCCTCTCCTAAATATTTTGACGTGGGCTAGTTTTAGCTCGCGTACTTAATTCTAACACGAAGCCCTGAGAGTCTGTCTGTCCGTCTGGGTTTCTTGTCTGTGCAATATCAACCAATACCGAATAGAACAATGGCAGGGCAGTGTCGGACTAAAGCGGAAGGGGGGCATACAATTAAGCAATCTCTGATTGCTTCTTTACTGCGTTTCGAATTCACTTCATTTGTTGATAGTTAGTGAATTGTCCATGTAATCCCTTCCGGATAACTTTCAACGAGGATTAGCAACCATTTATTGCAAGTTTGGATGTGGGGAAAACTTGAAAAACATTACAATAGACCTAAAACATGACGTTTTATCCTTTTATTCCATGATGCAGTGTACAGCCATGACCATTAAATTGCCGGTGGGGATCATAATGCATTTGAATTACCCTGCCACCTCCCTCGTGTAACACGATACCAATTTAATTGCCAACACGAGATCTCTGGACTGGCAGTCTGCATTGTAAGCCAAATTTGGTGCATCGGGTTACATACAGGACTCTGCACCTTGCAGCACCCGTACTCTGTTGACAATTAATGTTATACCAGCTATGATAGATTTCAGGACACCTACCATGAAAATGAATCCCGTGATTGTAAGAGGGATAAAATGTCGTCAGGGTTTAGGTCTATTGCAGCCATTTTCAGGATGAGATGGACCGCACTATCGGATTACAGAGTTATGCCTCTTATATTAGAAACCAAAATACAGTTGTCTCCCCTTATTTAAGTACAAATTCCAACCAGTTATTTCAAGCGACAGAAAATCTCAAATAGTATAAGCACTGGGAAATAGTTTGCTTGAAAAAACCCAGGAATATTAGTGAACAATAAATATAAACCTGAAATCAAACTGGATTTTCTTAGCATCATTTAGGAAACTGGAAATTCAATATTTGAAACAGAATGCATGGCAAATTCCTTTCATTTGTATTTAAAAAAATATTTCCCATATCACGCACGATAATCCCAAACATATGTAAGAAAATAATTTCGTTATTTGAATAGCCTGGGGAAAAAATATGATGGTCAGCTGTATAAAAATGAATTTGTGATTCATCAAAATTTGTTCCCTGGTCTATTTTGGTATTTTTGAGGCATTTATAGGCAAGATTTTCTCTTGGTCACAAAAATATGACACAGCCAACCATAGAACTTGATACTTTCAAATTATCAAACTTCTTAATATCTAATGTGAAAATATAATTTTGGTTCGATGTGTCCAATTTTTTGTGAGAGAAAATCCTCCCATTTAATGCCCCAAAAATAGCCCAGGTAGCATATTTTGATGAACCATGAATTCATTTTTATGCACATTCATGTCCATCGTAATTTTTTCCCAGGCTGATATTTCAGTATGTATTCAAGAAAAACGTTCTTGCAGGTTTTGGATTGGAACAAATATCTGCTTTATTCCTGTCGAACACAAAAGTTTTTCGGATGTTAACATCACATCTTTTGCTGGTCAGTCATTCCAGTTTTCTCAGAAAAAACCTGCCACTCCGTAAGGTAGAAAAGTGGTGGGCTGGTGGTAACGTACCAATAGTGAAGTACCCAAACCACCAAGTAAAAGAGGAAGATTTAGTAACCTACCTGCATTGTTTTCTGCAGTGAGAGCGTCGAGTCGCAGGAGCCTGCGCCAGACGCCGAACAACCGGAGGAGAAACAGATGACCTTGGACGAATGGAGAGCGCTCCAGTCCAAGAACCGGATGAAGGCGGACTTCAATATCCGCAAGCCAAACGAGGGAGCTGATGATGCCCAGTGGAAAAAGATGACAAAGCTGGATAAGAAGCCAAAGGTGGAGGAAGAGTCGGATGAGGAAGATGATGATGAAGAGGTAAACTGGTTTTCAAATTACACTGCATCATGGGAGTTATCCCAGTAAGGGACAAGTTGATTGGTCCATTGAAATACTCTGATTAATACTGACTGATCCCACATTCTGGTCGTCGTATGTAATGAACATTTTGGGAACTTCCAAGTCAAAAATATGCCAGCTGTCACTAGTTAAACATATTCGTACATATTAAAGCACAGTCGGGAACGAAATTTTACCTCAATATTCAAGCGAGCAGTTAGTCGGCTGGTGATATTTGGCTTTTATTTTCCATGTTTTTGCATGTTTTTCCCAGTAGGTTATCTCCCTTACCTAGGTTAAGAGATTGGGATTGCCATAAAAAGTCTTCTAGTTGAGAATTTTCCACAGCAACATTAACTCAATTTGATCAATTTTGATAGACATTGTGATTATCTTCAAACAGTTAGATTATAAGAAAATGTTAATAGTATTTGTGATTTTTTTTATGAATTTGCTTCAAAAGCAGGGCTATTCCCATTGTTTTCTGGGTTATCAAATGGTGGATGGGTCCGTCCACTTAATATTGTCTAAAGCTAAAAAGAAAATGCACATGAACCCATGAAAAGTTGATTACTTTGATTCGCCATCAACGGACATCCTTAAGCTCCAGGTCAAGTATCCATGCAGAGTTGATCACTTGTTGGAATTTATCCCGAAACTCGGGTTGAAAATCATTTGAAATGCGGGACTACATGGTAATACTGTATTTCTGTGTTTCAGGAGGAGGAACGCACCCGACAGAAGGGGCATCTTGACATCAAGATAACTTTCAATGATTCCCCCAGGAGAGGTCGTGGAGGCAGACGACCCAGGGCGAGTCGCGGTGGTCGTATGCCCAGCGGGGGACGCGGGGAGCGACGAGGCCCGAGAGAGGCTGCACCGAGGTTCGATGATGAGAACGACTTTCCAAGTCTGGATGTCATCAAATCGGTGGCGTAAATTAAAATATCGAAGGCTGCGCTGCTTTCGGCTGTCTCTTCCTGCAGATGGTGGATTAAATGTCCAGATTATTCAGCCCGAGCTATTTTGAGGGCACCTAGCAGGTTTTCCAAGAAAATAAAACAAGCAAGACATTTGTGCATTTTTTTGCATTTACATCACGATAGACTATATTTGTGTCCTCCTTGAATAAAATTTGGTATAAATTGGAACGTGGTACATTATTACCTGTCCGGCATGCTGCACATTGTTCGAAAGCCCCAGTGTCAGCTGTGCTGGGTCCTGTGGATACTTTCATTTGTTGCGACTATCCCGTCGCCGAGACGTGTTGTGTTTGACCTAGACCGGCTATTGAGCTCGTCGACCAAGGCTGCTGCTTCGCCTGGTTCTTCGTAACCAGCCTGGTGATGACCAGGATGTAAAACTACAGGTTGGTTTATAACCTATTCGGTTATGGCCTGTTCATGGAACTGGTTACTGCTTGTTCACCAATCAATTCAGTTGTTACCTGGATACGAACTACACAGAACCAAGAAGGTTACAGGCCTCGGATGTGAGCGACAGACTGGTCAGAGCCTGGTGTTGCAGAACTAAATGGGCTATGGCCTGGGTGGAAGTGGACATTGGCTACAGGTTATGGTCAACTTACAGGGATCTGGCTTGGTTAACCTCTGTTTTTAATAACTGGTTTGCCTATTATATAACCTGAAATAAGGAACTGCCAGGTTGGTTATTGCCTAGTTTTACAAAAACAGTCCCGGTTGCGGCCTGGTTTTGAAGAATCGGTTGCGTTCGCATCTGGTTAGGGGAAACTGGTTTAGTTGTGGCCTGGTTATGGTGAAACATTCTGATCGTATTCTATCATGTTGTACAGACTTCGTTTATATAATAAATGTACAAACATACATCGTTCCAGAAGGAAATGGGCATGGCGGAAAACGGGGAGATTTGGAGAATGCAGAATTTATATTTCATTTCTACTGTTGAAGCCTTTTACTAAAGGCTTTTGATTTTGTATTTTTCAACCAGTGAAAGGAAAAACAATTCATGAATGATGTTATTATCAATATTATGGGATTCATTTTGATACCCATCATTGGGTAGCGCGTTTCTATCCTGTTTCACCAGGAATTTGACAAAGGACCTGTCGCAGGGCTTATTTTCGGTACGTGGTAAATTAAAAAATTCTCAAATTGCATTCATGTCTGGCGAGAGAGACTTGTGTACCACTATTTGTTTATAGAAAACATGAATAATAAAGCCATCTGTAAACTAGATAACACCTTATCCCTTGTCAGTGTTCCACGTTTTCTTGTACACCACTCACTGGACATATTCCCATGTTGGGAGAGAGTTGTTCTTTGGTTAATAACTGTTGTTGTCCTTGCAAGAAATTGCGGGCTCGATGGTGTAGAGCTGCACCCGACTTGCTATATACCCTTAATCAGGGCATAGGCAGGCATGAGAAATTTTGATATACCTTACCCATGGGGCTAAGAGATTCATGTTGTGGTCCAGGGTCTAATTGACAGTTGTAGCTTGATTGGAATGATGAAAAAGCCTATATGGACAAGGGAGGCAGGGGAGAGTCCATTCGTTTGTCCATCTTGCTTGTTTACACAATATATCTTGAGGATTGTCGGACCTTCTAAATTTTACATAATATATAACGGTCAAGGACTCGGAAGTTTTTGAAGAGGTTTAACCTTACCATGGTCATATTCTAGTATTGGTGTTATCTACTACATCTAGGCTCTCCAAATAAATACTACATAGTGATTGACTAGAATTCATTCCAATTTGACGGACCTTGACCTATTTTATCAAGGTCAAATTGTACTTGCAATAACTCAGGGATCATGACTAGGCTTTCCGAATTAATAAGTACATGTGCAATCAGTGATTTTTATAAAGGATCGTAGACTCTAAATTTCTATTAAGTTTCGGTTTCTGCAGTTAAAAGATGTACACATGCCAAGAGTCTTGTCTCTTTGAGATTCCTATTTTGAAATGAGACTAGGAGTGAGACGCCCTGTTTTCGGAAAAAAAAAAGGGAAAATGGAATTGTTTTTTAAAACCTATCGAACTGCATCAGTGTGGACTTCCAGCTGAAGGACCGTGCAGCAGTGTTTATTTCTAGCCATTAATGCTTTCGTTAGCCCTCTGGCATTGTCATGTAGGTCCTTCCATCTCCAACTTCTTGTTGCCACCATGTCCGGAGAATGACTATGCCTAGCAATACCAAACTTGCATCACACATGCATATGGTCACAGAGCAGAAGCCTATTGAAAATCAGCGAGATCGACTCGTACTTTCAATTTATCATGAAATGATTACCACCATATCTCAAGAATGACTCCCTAGGAGTACCAAACTTCACAGGTGATTATGGTGTTCAAGCAGAAGCCTATAAAATTGGTGAGATTGACCTATTTTTGATACGCCCGCCAAAAGGCGAACGTATTATGTGATGGTGGTTTCCGTCCGCCGTGTCCGGTCTATATCGGGAAATTTTTTTTATTTACAGTTCCAATTTTTGGTGAGTGGATAGCCCACAGGGAGACGATGTGTCGTGTACCAAGATGAAGGTCGAGGTCAGAGGTCAAAGATCACTGGCCTAAAAAACAGGAAATCACTGAAGTGTTCGTGTCCAGTCTTTATCTGTGAATGTTTTCTATCCACAGTTGCAATTTTTTGTGAGTGGATAAACTAGGTGGAGACGATGTGTCTCGTACCGAAATTGAGGTCAGAGGTCAAAGGTCACTGTTGCCTAAAATCAGGAAATCATTGACAGTTTTCTATCTACAGTTCTAATTTTTGGTGGATAGATGCCCTAGGGGAGAACGATGTGTTGCATACCAAATGTAGGTCAAAGGTCAGTGTTACCGAAAAATCAGGAAATCATTAAAAAATATTGAGTGAATTCTATAGGGGGGAAATGAAGTGTCGCATACCAAAAATTAGGTCAAGGTAGGCAGTCAAAGGTCACTGTGACCCCAAAATCATGAAATTGTTAAAAATCATGATTTTTTTAGTCCATTGAGAAATTACGGGGAGCCCTTTTGTCATGTACCAAAATTTAGATCCAGTTCAATGGTCAAGGTCAGTGTGACCTAAAAATCTGGAAATCATTAAAATTACAATTTTTTGGTGAGTGGATTCAATAGGGGAAATGAAGTGTCGCATGCCAAAAATTAGGTCAAGGTCAAAGGTCACGGACTCCAAAATCGAGAAATTATCAAAATAACATTTTTTTGTGTCTAGATACATTAGAGGGACACGATGTGTCACATACCAAAATGTAGGTCAACGGTCAAGGTCACTGTGACCCCAAAATCGTGAAATTGTTAAAAATCATGATTTTTTGTGTCTAATGAGAAATTAAGGAGAGCCGGTTTGTCATGTACCAAAATTTAGGTCCAGGTCACTGACCCCAGCATCAAGAAATCTTTAAAAATCGCTTTTTTTTTGTGTTGGTAGATACATTAGGGGGACATGATGTGTCACATAACAAAATGTAGGTCAAGGTCGCTGTGACTCCCAAAATCATGAAATTCATAAAATTTCATGATTTTTTGTGTCCATTGATACATTGAGGGAACACGCTGTATCGTGTACCAAAATTTAGGTCAAGGTCAAAGTCACTGTGACCCCAAAATCAGGAGATACATCAGAGGGACATGTGTTACATACCAAAATGTGGGTCAAAGATCAAGGTCACTGTGACTCCAGAATCAAGAAATCATTGTCTCATTTTCATATGCCTGTCGAAGACGAGGTCGTGTAATGTGATGTTGCATTCTGTCCATTCAACCATTAACATTTGTTGTCCATGCGATATCTCTAGTTTCAAGGTATGGATTGGTACCAAATTTTGAGTATACCTTACTGGCATGGCAAAGATGAGCCATACATTTTGAGATCAATTTGTCAAAGGTCAAGGTTACAGTCTCCCAAAACTGAATCAGATTTAGCTGACTATGTGTTGGGTTGGAATATGCAGAGTTCTCTCCCCTACATGTATATGGCATTTGTCCTGTGGAGTTGTCTCCCATGTTTGAAACAGCTACATTTAGTTAAACTGTTGTGAAATGAAAACCATACATTTACTAATTTAACGGGGAGAGGGGTCCTTTATGAACCTGTTTATTAACTAAGAACAAAGGTTTACTTCATCAGTTTCTTCTTCCTTCATGAAAAAATCTCTTGCCTGAAAGGAATCCTTTTGCAGGAAAACTACTATTTTCTTGTATTTGACTATTGTCTATTTCAGTGTGGGATATGTGAGCTCTCGGATCTTGCTTCAAGGTCAACTAGGTACCATGAGTTAAGCCCATTTTAGTTTATCATTCAATATAAGACGTGATATATGTCACATTCTCAGAAGCACAAAATTGTAGACCTTTCTCTGGATTGCTAGCGACCAATTGGAATCAAGTCTATTGTAATTCCAGATATACGGGCGTATATTGAAGCCCCTTGGGCTCTTGTTTTTTTTTCTGTGTCAAATATGTCCATCTCCGGTGCTTGTTACCACCATATTTCAAGTAGGCCTATGACAAGGCCTAGGCTTACTAAACTTAATGCTAGACAGCTATCAGGTCCTGGATGCTGCCAAAATTGTCCTGGGGGTATTGTCATGTCAGTATGTAGTTCATCCGTCTTTATACGCCCGCCAAAAAGGCTGTTCGTCCGTCCGTCAGTCTCTCGTGTCTGGTCTGTATCTGGGACAGTTCTCTATCTACAGTTCCAATTTTTGGTGAGTGGGTACCCTATGAGAAGGCGATGTGTCGCGTACAAAAATGAAGGTCGAGGTCAAAGGTCACTGGCCTGAAAAACCGGAAATCACCAAAGAGTTCGTGTCCGGTCTAAATCTGAACGTTTTCTATCCACAGTTGCAATTTTTTGTGAGTGGATAAACTAGGTGGAGACAATGTGTCGCGTACCGAAATTGAGGTCGAGGTCAGAGGTCAAAGGTCACTGTTGCCTAAGAATCATTGATCATTGATAGTTTTCTATCTACAGTTATAATTTTTGGTGAGTGGATGCCCTAGAGTGGAACGATGTGTTGCATATCAAATGTAGGTCGAGGTCAAAGGTCAGTGTGACCGGGAAATCCTTAAAAAAAATTCATCTTTTGTGAGCGGATTCATTAGGGCGAAATAAAGTGTTGCTTACCAAAAATTAGATCAAGGTCGGAAGGTCAAAGGTCACCGACTCCAAAATCGGGAAATTATTAAAAATAACTTTCTTTTTGTGTCCGTAGATACCTTAGGGGGACACGATGTGTCACATACCAAAATGTAGGTCGAGGTCACTAACCCCAGAATGAAGAAATGAGTTTTTGTGTCCATTGATCTACTGAGGGAAGACGATGTGTCGTGTTCATGTACCAAAATTTAGGTCAAGACCAAAGGTCAAGGTCACTGTGACCCCCAAAATCAAGAAATCATTAAAAATAACTCTTTTTTTGTGGCAGTGGATACATTAAGGGACACCATGTGTTAGACCAAAATATGGGTCAACGGTCATTGTAACCCCAAAATCAAGAAATCATTAAAAGTGACATTTTCATATACCTGTTGAAGAAGAGGTCATGTAATACGATATTGCATTCTGTCCAGTCATCCGTTAACATTTGTTGTCCATGCGATATCTCAAGTTTCAACGTATGGATTGGTACCAAACTTCCCCAAAATCAAGAAATCATTAAAAGTGACATCTTCATATGCCTGTCGAAGAGGAGGTCGTGTACGTGTAATGCGATATTGCATTCTGTCCAGTCATCTGTTAACATTTGTTGTCCATGCGATATTTCAAGTTTCAAGGTACATGTATGGATTGGTACCAAACTTTGGGTATACCTTACTCGCATGGCAAAGAGGAACCATATTCATTTAGAGATCAATTTGTCTCAAAGATCAAGGTCACGTCCCCTAAAACTGAATCAAGTTTAGCTAACTTTTTGCGTTAGGTTGGAATATTCAGAGTTGTCTCCCCTACATGTATATGGCATTTGTCCGGTGGAGTTGTCTACCATGTTTGATACATGTAAGAAACCGCTACATTCAGTTAAACTCTTGTGAAATAAAAACCATGCATTTACTAATTTAATGAACTTTATACTTGTTTATTAACTCAAGAACAAAGGTTTACTCCACATTTTCTTCACATTTTTCTTCCTTCATGAAAATTTTTCTCACCTGACAGGAATCCATTTGAAGAGAAACTACTATTATCTTGTGTTTGACTATTGTCGATTTCAGTGTGGGATATGTGTCCCTGTGCTGTCAGCTCTTGTTTCAAGGTCACCTAGTTACATGTACCAAGAGTTAAGACCATTTTAGTTTATCATTCAATATAAGATTTGAAATATTTTACATTCTCAGAAGCATAAAATCGTAGACCTTTTTCTGGATTGCTAGCTACCAATTGGGATCAAGGCCATTAAACAACCTTGAAATTCGGACCAGTGTAATTCCAGATATACAGGCGTATATTGAAGCCCCTTTCTCGTTTCCAAGATCTCTTTAGAATGACTTGCCCTAGGCACACCAAACTTGCAGTGCACATTCATATGTTCGTGACCCAGAACTCTATTGAATCTGGACCCGATTGGGTGGAAACTTCGGCGGCCATCTTTAATTTATGTGGAACCATTAATCTTGTGTATCTCGGGTACCATTTCGCTGTTCAGTGTGAAACTTGGTATAGATCATCGATACATCAAGAAACTAGTATTAAGGAATGACCGAAACAGTTTCCCTGATCATGTGGAAACATTGGCAGCCATTTTTAATTAATGCCAAATTTTTAATGATTTATATCTCTGATACCATTTAAGTGTTCTATACGAAACTTGGTATACAGCATCGACGTAGCAAGAGACTTGCAATGAATAACCACATCAGTTCCTATGAGTGGCGGGAATGATGGGTGGTCATCTGTAATTTTATTTCAATTTTTGCAAAATCATTAATGATCTCTCACTGATACCATTCAAGTGCTTGATGTAAAATTTGGTATACATCATCGATGCATCAACAGACTTACGATGAATGACAGAACTAGTTCCTCTGATTGGGCGGAAATCTTGACGACCATTTTTAATTTATGCAAAATCATTAATGATCCATATCTTTTATAATGTTCAAGTGTTCAATATGAAACACATCATCAATACTTCAAAGACTTGCGTGTACCATGAATGACACAACCAGTTTCTCTGATTGGGCTGAAACGTACTTGGTGACCATTTTTATTTATTCAAAATCATTATTATTGATCTAAATCTCTGATATACCATTTTAGTGCTTCATATGAAGCTAGATATCATTAATACGCTTCCAATTAATGAAAATCAGTTTCTCTGATTAGGTGGAAAACTTGATTGCCATCTTTAATATATGCATAATCTATACCTTTGGTACTGTTCATGTGTTCGTTGCAAGACTTTGTATACATCAGTCAGCAATACACCAAGAGACTAACACTGAATGACATAACTGTTTTCTCTGATAGGATGAAAACCTTGCCGGCCATTTTTAATTAATGTAAAATCATTGAATTATATATCCTTTGATACTGTTCAAGTGTACTTCGTATACATCATCGACACATCAAGAGACAAGTAATGACTGCCGGTTTCTCTGATTGGACGGAAACCTTGGGGGCCATTTCTAATTGCAAAATTTTAATAATCTGTATATTTGTCACTCGACTGTTTGGTGTTCCAGATGTCTTCAAAGTAGTAAGGTTCAAATGGAATACATTATGAATGGCTGGCGCCCAGAGACAAGGGGTTTTCAGATGCGCAGCTTCGTATTGGGATATGCACCAGGTCAGGTTAATCATTGTTAATTTGTCACCATTTAATTATCTGAAAAATGTGGTCATAGAGCAGTAGTCTATCGCAGAGTGAGATTGACATATATGGGAGGTCACTGGGTCAAAATTGTTCCTTTTGTCACCTTAACTGCCACAACTCTAGAATGATTATGCCTAGGCTAACTGAGTGAATGAGTGAATAGGATTTAACATCGCTTTCAACATTATTTCACTCGTATCGCGATGAACCAACTAAGCACCATCCAGCCAAGTTGCGTTCCTGCTGCTTCAAAAAAGAAACCTTTGAAGTAACATGGAAACAGACACCCTCCATCTATCCTATAAAACACAGAGGACAGCACACAAGACACAGGATGCTTAAATGGTGCAATGAAGACAGTATTACAGTGCTAGACATCACTTCATCAAGTTCCTGTTGCTTCTCGAAAAAATGCATTGAAGCAACAGGAACCCGTGCCCACCGGTCACTCACTTGGGTTTGGAGTATGGTCATCCTTAGCATATGCCCTTGCAATTGAGCTGAGGGGCCACCCTGGATTTGGCTTCTAATCCGATATGGTGGCCAATCTCCAAAATGGCCACCGTTAGCCATTGAATATAATGCTTTTCTGCTCAAAATAAATTTTAAAACCACAAAATATGATTTTATTTTGGTCGTATGTTAGGGAATGCAAAATTAGTTAATTTTGGAATGATTTGCCATTGGTCTCGAAATCCAATATGACGATCGAAATGGCGGTCAAAATCCAAAATGTCTGCTAAACCCTACTGAATCTCACTTTCACACTTATTTTGGCTGGAAAATCTTTTGTGCCATAAAATAAAAGGACTAATCAAATCTCTTTATTTAGATTAATTTTTAGTCGACAACAAATGCAATATGGCTACTAAAATCCAAAGTGGCCAGCAAAATTGAATTGGATAGCTGCCATTTGACGAATTGGATAGCTGATTGTGACGTCTTCGGTAGTAGAGAAACTAGTTTCGTCTCGCAGTTATTGATGAATAAGAAGTCTCCTGGCCATGGTGTGATTGTGACTTCAGTAGTAGGGAAACGACAGTTTGAGATGTGTGTTGTGTGTGTGGAAAGCGGGTATATGTGGACCATACTAGGCACAGTATCCAGGCCATCTTGTGACTCAAGTCATGATGTGCAGTTGAAGGAGAAGTGCAGATACAGATGGATGAAAACTACACCCATATACGCTGACACATTGGGTAACTAGGAGATGCATGTAGATGCATGTAGACTCCGGAGTGTAGCAAGAGAAAACAGGTCCTATGACCGTGACTTTGTCAGTAGTAGAGAAAGCATAAATACGGTCAGATATGTGTGCAGTTGGGACTATGCGACTACATCCCTATAGTAGTGAGCATGTAGGGTGCAGGTGTTGTCTTGAAGTTCTCAGGATGTAGACTACTATTGGTGTAGTTTTGATTGGAAGTGACATGATGGTGCACATGCGTAGTCGGGGAGTAGTAGAGAAAGAGGGCATTGTAGGGACACGCAAGGGCATGTTTGAGTGATAGATGGGCCATCATGATTAAATGAGACGTGCATGAGGGTGCGGGCGATACCGTGGGCAAAAAAAGTGGGCAGGGCATGATGGGTCTGTTTAACCTGGCAGAGTTACCTCCCCCTGAGTACAGTACATCACACTCAACTGGTTTGGTGTGTTTACATTTCTCATATTCTATTGTCCATGTATCAGACACATGGTCGGCCGTCTTCGTGTTTGTCTAATCAGAAGCCACCATTTACGAATCAACCCTTGTGTTAAATCAATCTTCGGCGATGTACGTTCGCTCTTGTTGTGTTCAATGGCCGTCCATTTGTTCTGGTTCATCCCTATTAGTGTTTGGGCAGTCGAGAATACTGTATCAGCAACATGTCCCGGAACAGCTTTTTCGCATCTCGACCGCTTTTCTGAGGTTCTGTTTGCAATAACCCCATATCCTCTGCCAAGTGATGCTTGGTCTTCATAATGAAGCTATCCCGAGGTCCATCATGCAGACCAAGCGTCACTTGGATTTGAAAATGGGGTTTACTCAGCATTTTGCTGAGAAGCAACAGGAACTTGATAATGTGATGTCTAGCACTCTAATATCACTTGTCTTTATTGCACCATGTAAGCGTCCTGTCTGTGTCTTGTGTGCTGTCCTCAGTGTTTTATAGGGTGGATGGAGGGTGTCTGGTTCCATGCTGCTTCAAAGATTTCTTCTTTGAAGCAGCAGGAACGCAACTTGGCTGGGTGGTGCATAGTTGGTTCGTCGAGATATAGCTGAAATATTGCTGAAAGCGACGTTAAAGTCTATTCACTCACTCGCCCTACACGCTTAAAACTAAAGTGTCGAAACTTACTCGTAAAGTGTTGAAATAACCCTTTTAGTGCGTCCACAGGGACAACACTTAAAGAGCAGTACCTGTGGACACATTTAAAGGGTTATTTCAACACTTTACGAGTAAGTTTCAACACTTTAGTTTTAAGCGTGTAGTTTTGCAATCCACACTAGAAAAAGCCCATAGGCTGGTTTCAAAATGAAGTGGGGAGAGCAGGGTGATTCGATCACCATCAAGGCAGAACTCGCAATGCGAGCGCCAAAAATAAATTCTAGAACAGGCCATGAAAAGAGGAAATAAAATGATCCCATTGCGTTTTGGAGAACCTACGAGCACAATTATCGATTTCGCCTGAAGCACATGGTCGCATATACATTTTTATGCATGGAGGGTATCTGGTTCCATGCTGCTTCAAAGATTTCTTCTTTGAAGCAGCAGGAACGCAACTTGGCTGGATGGTGCATAGTTGGTTCGTCGCGATATAGCTGAAATATTGTTGAAAGCGACGTTAAAGTCTATTCACTCACTCGCCCTACACGCTTAAAACTAAAGTGTCGAAACTTACTCGTAAAGTGTTGAAATAACCCTTTTAGTGCGTCCACACTGTTATAAATTACCGTTGTTTCACAGTAAATGTATGTTGGAGTTTACAGTACATTCTATCGTAAACTCATTAATCTGTAAATTGAACTGTGATATTTCAGTTGACATCAACTGCAATGGGTAAACTGCGCACACACGGAAAATAAAATTCTTGTTTTCTCTGAAAGGAGGTTGATATCTTTGCACACGAAACGCTCAGTTGCAGGAAACATCCGACACCTGCGTTGTACGATACAACATTTAGAGCATTATCAGAAGACGCGTTGGGACGGACGCAGCGGCTAACTTTAATTTTCGGTCAACAGTACGGAATGGTTTTGGTTTTGTCCATCTTCACATTTCAAGCTATATACTACACTAACGTTCCGTCATTTAGTGTTCGACTTGCACATGCTAAGATGGGTTTTATCTGACTTGGAGTTGTATCCTACTATTCGTGTAATAATTGCATTATTTACGAAGCTTGTGGTGATCGCATTTGTAAACACGAAGAGCAATGGCCATTTCGGCCTTCCAGTGACCTTCGTTGCCGCGGGACCGATAATTGTAGACAATGGTGCCACATAATTGTATTGTTTAAAGAAAGTTAAAACAACGGTAATTGTAAATTACAGGGGTGCCCAAATTTTACAGTTGAATGCCTGTCAATAAACGGTAATTATAAAATACGGTGCAACATTTTACAGTTCAATGCCTGTTAAAAAACGGTAATTGTAAAATACGGTGCAACGTAATTTTACTGTTGAATGTACTGGCACCTTTTCTGCCAGTACATTTAACTGTGAATTTACGCTGTGATTTATAACAGTGCACAGGGACAACACTTAAAGAGCAGTACCTGTGGACACACTTAAGATTGTTCAACACACTTTACGAGTAAGTTTCAACACTTTAGTTTTAAGCGTGTAGTTTTGCAATCCACACTAGAAAAAGCCCATAGGCTGGTTTCAAAATGAAGTGGGGAGAGCAGGGTGATTCGATCACCATCAAGGCAGAACTCGCAATGCGAGCGCCAAAAATAAATTCTAGAACAGGCCATGAAAAGAAGAAATAAAATGATCCCATTACGTTTTGGAGAACCTACGAGCACAATTATCGATTTCGCCTGAAGCACATGGTCGCATATACATTTTTATGCACGTGTGACACAAATGGCCGCCGATATCGATAGAAAATAAACTAAACAGATATCAAATTCAATTTTTCCACAAATAGAGCGTTAAATACATGTATGTACTTTTCAGCCCATCTGGTGACCTAGAAATCAAATTTTGCGCTTCGACTTCACACAGTTCTGAATATGGCCAAGGCTCATTCCGATTAATCGTGACTGCCTAGTAAGAACATAGCCAAGTTGACATGGCTTCATTCGTTCCTACTACGCCATGATGCCTCTCAATGAGCTTACATGTACACTCCGGGATCACACTTCGGCTCTATCCGGCAGTAAAACAACCCATCCCAACTCTCTCTGTCTATTAGTTTTATCGAGTTCGGTTACGAGTTTGATTACCGTGAAGAGCTCATCTGTCTGCAATCAGTCCGCCAACATCAACGGCCGGTTAAATTTTCGCCATTACCTTCGTACTGGTCACGTGATCCGCACGATACGATGCGATCACGTGACACGTACGAATATAATGGAGGAGAAATTCAACCGGCCGTGGATGTTTGAAGACCGCAGACGGATGAGCTCTTCACGGCAATCAAACTCTTTGCTAAACTCGATAAAACTAAGAGACAGAGAGTTGGGATGGGTTCTTTTATTGCCGGATAGAACCGAACGACCCATGGAGCCGTGTGATCCCGGAGTGTACATGTAAGTTTACGGAGAGGCATCATGGCGTAGTGTAGGAACGAACGAAGCCATGTCAACTTGGCTAGTGAGAACAGTGAGGCTGTCGATCAGAGGTCCTTGTTTGGCAGGCTACTTTAAACAAACTTGTTAATTTGTTGACTGAGCCGAAAATCGGAGTAGAAGTGGTGGAGGCGTTGGGGCAGACGTCAAATTTCCGTAAATCGCTCGTCAACGTTCTATTCTAAAACTGTTCTTGATCGAGTTGTACGGTGTGATGTTTGGCCATTGACGAATGTACGATGGAATAGTCGCAAATCACTGTTTCGTCGAGTTACAGTGGAACTTAAGTGGATAACTCTTTTCTTTGACGATGGAGATGGGTCTGGTAAAAGTGGTGAGGATCAAGCGTGTGAGAGCACCGTTATTCAAGTTTATAGAGATATGCGAAAAGCGTTTTTCTTGGCATATACGGATCAGCTGGAAGCTTTGCCTTATCAGGCGATAATCGACAAGTGCAAAGTGATGATTGTTGCTCCCGGTCATGGAATGTTTCAAGTGCCATAATTCTTTTGGACATCCGCATTGGCTTTACGAAGCCGTATCGGTCAGAGATATCAGGTTGGGCATGACCCTGTGTTGTGTGGCAATCGTGTGGAGTGCTCAGATGGAGTCTGATCGTGGCGATATCACGCAGAGATGAGCTTACTGTAAATGTGGAGAAAGCTGCAATATCCTATGCCTATGTTTCGAAGAGATCGGCTGGTAGTGAGGGAGGTGAGAAGTCTCAGTAAACTCAGATATAATATCACGGAACATTATATCTGAATTCAGCCTTATATAAATCCCATGCGAAGTTGAAACTACATTTGTTAGCCAATCAGGTGGCTAGATTGTTTAAATCACGCCCACAGTAATTACATGCGGTAGCACGTGGACTAATATATAAATATTATCGGGAAACAGTATCCAAATATGGCATAATTTCCAGACAGGGTGCCTGGTAAACCGTGAAAATCAAAGAATTTACTGCCGCCGAAATGTGCCGATCTCCGTGAAGTAAACGTCCATCATTGTCAGAGAGAAAAGTCAGAAATGGTCGTGATTGGCTTATCATCTCGCAGAATATCGGCGAACATTTTGCACAAAGTTTTTATAGCGTTACGAGATGGTAGTCCCCTGATTTACCATCTCGGGTTACCTAGATTGGGGGAGGTGAGAAGGTGAAGACTGTGGGTTCGCGCGAAGCTGTCGAAGTTGTGCAGGAAATTGAGGGAGGTGAGTTACATGAAACTGTTGAACAGTTGCATCTGACTTGAACCCTTCAGACCCTCCCGAGGCTATAGACACCACAGGGCGAAGTAGAACTGTTTTGTCAGAGATTTTTTAAAAATTTAAAAAATTTTTTTTTTAAATTTTAAAATTTTGAACATCTTGGAAACACTAAATTATTATATACATGTAGCTTACTGTAATACTCATACATGGAAAATTACACTATATACTATATAGTGTAATTTTCCATGCTTGGCAAACACGGGCTTGCGCTTTAAAATATGACCATGTACAGTAAGCTATATAATAATTTTGTGTTTCCAAGATGTTCAAAAAATTGAAAAATTTTAAATTTAGAAAAATTAAAATTTTAAAATTTAAAAAAATTAAAATTTAAAAAAATTTAATTTTAAATTTTTAAAAAATCTCTGACAAAACAGTTCTACTTAGCCCTGTGATAGAGACTGTTCTTGGAGAGAGGAAATAAATGTTAGGGACCCGGTCAATTTAATGGATCGGTTGCCTAATAGTGACACTCCAAGGCGTATGGCCCTACACTATAACTTCCTCGTCGCACTGGTTTAAAGAAGATGATCTCTCTTCCCTAGAGTACGAACAGTAGGATTCTTTGAACGTCAACACCATGTCGCTTGGAATTCACTGAGAAAAGACTATGATTTTGTATAATGATGATGGTGTGCTGGTAGGAAGATAGTTTGTTAAAGGTGTTTATAAAGTACCCTGAATCTAGTAAAAAAAGGAGTTGAGACCGAGTTCTAAGTCCTCGATGCTAAATAGATGGACATGGTGGTTGCATTCAGACGGCACCAGAAAAAATTCTAAAAAGAGATTGTTTGACAACGATCCATTTGTGATGTGTTTATAATGTTAATATGGATTGGTGGTTGCATTCAAGTGACATCGCAAGCATTGGCAGGAAATACTCGCAGGAGATTTGATTGAGAATTGTTCGACAACGATTGATTTGTGATTTTACTTCGTTGTTATATGACTGTAATATGCAACACCCCCCGTACACGCACTCACGTCTAATACCCCCCTTTCAGGATACTTTGATGGCAACATGTTTTGGAAGAGCTGTTTTTGCAACTTAACCATATTTTCCAGAGACTCTGTGGGTGGTAGTCCAATGTACTCTTGGTTTTGATGATTGCCCTGTGTATAGAATCTCTGTTCATTTTAGCGGAAACAAGTTCTACTGTTCATAAAGGGCCATGGCTGTTTCCTGGATATGGAGCGCATGTGGATATATGCCGCGCTTTCGGTATCAGTGGGTAAGCTCTGAGTATCAGTTTGTCGATAAGCTAGTAGACTCGGTCTCACCAGGTTCATTATCCACACAGTATAAGCGTCAGTGGGCTCCTTGGTTTCTGGCGCCTCGGTGTCGCCATGCCTATGTACATTCTTCTGATGCTGCATCATATCGTAGTGTCTGGTAAACGTTTGTCCGCACTCGTGGCAACGACGAACCATATGTTTATGGCAAGCCGTTCTGGTATTCATTTATTTTTGATATCAAAAATTCTTTTATTGATGTCAAAAATTCTTTTTTTGATATAAAAAATAAACCGTTTATTTTTGATATCAAAAATAGTATTTTGGATATCAAAAATTCTGTTTGCTACCTAAGTCTTAAACCTGCTTTAATTAATGCCTTTAATCCCTTATTAATTGCACAATCAAACGTAGAAAACGGAAGTTAAAAGAAAAAGTTAACTCCCCTAGGAGAGAGTTGTCCGCCCCTAGGAGAGCTCTCCATTCAATTCCAGCGTGGCTCTATAAAGGCGACTGTAAGCCTCATTCCTATCCTCTTTCTCTTGTTTGCTCGAGCAGTGCACATCTAGGGAAGTATTCAGAGGCAATTTTACAACATTAGTTGTTGTTGTCTCGCTGGTGTAATATCCTTTATCAAGTGTTGTTTTTGTTATTCATTCGGAACTTACTTACTGTATTATTATGTCTGAAGTTCCGACTGGTATTCCTTGTCGTACGTGCGGGAAAAATTTATCCCCTTTAGACGCTCATACGGCTTGTTTTTCTTGTAAAGATTTATGTTACCGGGCGTCCACGTGCGCGGAATGTGTATTATGGAATCCGACGGCCTGGAAGAATTATGCCCAGGCCCGTCGTGCTTTTCTGTTACATGCTTGTGATGACCCGTCTTTGTCGGAGATCGACAGACGGGTCTTAGAGATTTCTTTGGTTAATGATGTGAAGTGTAATGAAGACCTTGACCGAGCTGGTCAAGACCCTCAGTCTCCCGTGTCAGTTTGTATACCTCCAAGCGGTACCGTCCTACACGATGATAATTCCAGGTTGCTAGACAGCTTGACCCGGTCCGGAGTTTCATTGTCTAGGGTCGATCCAAATCCAGTTCCTTTGTTACGTTCAACAAAGGCCAGGTCGGTCAAGCCTGGCCAGTCTATTGTTCCCGTCGAACAAAAGGAATCTTTACCCCAGGTTATTTCTCCTTTACCTATCGGTTCCCCACATGTATCTGTTAGTAGGAAGAAATCAAAGAAACGACGTAGAGTGTCAATTTCTCCTTTACGGGTTAAGACTAGACATAGTTTTCCTAATTCTGAAAAATCTATGGAAGCTTGTTCGGTTCTACCATTAAGTGTTCAGGTTGCGGACTTACGAACATCAATCCCCGCGATTGTTGATTCTTCACATCGTCGTTCACATGCTGCTACACGACACTCATGTTCACATTACCATTCACGTTCTCGTACACAACGCTCGGGTTCACCACCTCATCGTTTGTTTTCACCTGTTCGTGATTCTATTGCCCCGGTTCGACGATCTCGTTCTCCGATCCGTAGTTCTCGTCCACCGGTTCATTTTGGTACTAATTTACGGCCCTCCCGTTCTCCGGTACGCCGTTCTCGTACTTCGACAGTTCATTCTCCTGATCCTTCTCACCGTTTCCCTAGGGTTTCGGCTCCCTCTGATCAAGATTACCATGTTCATTATCAACGAGCCCCTGTCCTTGATCATTCGGTGGATCATGATTTATCGTCTTGTTCTCAGTCTCCGGTTTCGTCGAGTGAGTCGGATGATTCTTCTTCCTCTCGGGTTAGTGTCAACGATACGTCGAAGATGGATCATTTGCTTAGTATGCAGGCGCTTTTAGCGTTGGTTCCGGATATGCCCGTCCCTTCGAAGGTTGGTTCTTCTAGTGATAAGTGCCGGACAGCTGCGGATTCTGCATTAGCTACTCCCAAGCCGGGTGTTCCTCGGTTTACATGTGCTCCGTCACCAGCATGGGCGGATCATTTAGACAAATTTGATCGTCAATTACAAGATGACAATAAATTTAAGAAGCCTCGTTTCCGAGTTCCCCATGGTCTTCATGATAACGTGTTACCTGACAAACCACCCAAGCGTGATCGAGATTTATCTCAGGTTTCTAAATCAGTTAAGTCGACTCCACTTGAATTCAATTCCAAATTTGTGGAGAATATCCAAGAGATGTTATTGGCAATCCAACGTGCTTCTTCAGTCACTGATTGGTTTTTGTTGGCTACTTCGCGGATTGCTTTGGATCCTGAGTTACGCCTGGACGATGGATCGACTTCTTTGTCTCCGGGTCGCGTTGCTTATTTGCGGGGTTTCATTGAAACCCTAGTGCAGGCTAACCATCAAGTTATTGAGGCCACTTCTTATTCATACGTTTCGCTTCTCCAAGCGCAACGCAACGCCTTACTTAAGGCTGTCAAGCCGGACGTCTCCTTTATGGTTAAGGATTTTTTGCTTCATCAACCATTAGCATCCAGCGCCATTTTCAACAATTCTATTGAGTCCGTTGTACCTGTCATCCGCGAGGAACGTACTGCGCGCTTGATTGGGGCTGTGGCTCGGGGTGGTTCTTCGGTTCGTCGCCCGAAGCGGGGTCGTAACTCCTCTTCCACCCAACAAGATGGCGGCGCTCGGGGGAGTTTTCGGGGTATTGACAAACCTCCACGCCGAGGTCGCCGTTCCTTTCGTGGTAAATCAACCAAGAGGGGTGGTCGTTCCAGTAAATGACTATCAAGTTCCCGTATCCGATCAAGCCGAAGTTTTTCAGCCTCCTGCTTTCCGGTCGTTCAGTCATCATGTTGTGGGCGGCCGCCTTCAATACTTCGTAGACAATTGGCGCCTCATTACGGACGACACCTGGATTTTGAGAGTTTTGGAGCGCGGCTTCCTGTTCACTTTTCGTTCCCTTCCCAAACTTATCGTTTGGCCACGCCCATCCCGCCTACCAGTCTCCGCGAGTCACGTGCAGACTCTTCTGTCTTCAGTCAACACGCTCATCGAGAAGGGAGCGGTCAGAGAGTTACCGCCGACAGAGGACAGTTTTGGGTTTTACAGCCACGTGTTTCTGGTTCCCAAGAAAGACTCGCCCCAGATGCGGATGGTGATCGACCTAAAAGTGTTAAACAAGTTTCATCTCGCCCCCCCCCCCCCCTCATTTCAAGATGCCGACTGTTTCATCGATTCGGGCCCGTGTACATCTTCGGGATTGGCTGGCCTCAGTCGATCTGCAGGACGCGTATCTTCATGTTCCAATTCATCCTCGTCATCGCCGTTATCTCCGCTTCGTTGTCAACGAACGTCGTTTCGAATGGCAGGTTCTCCCATTCAGGGTCAACATAGCCCCTTGGCTGTTTACCCGCATTACCTCACCGGTCATGGCTTTTCTACACCTGCGGGGTATTCAGATAGAGGTTTATATAGACGACATCCTCCTATGGGCAGCGGACGAGTCCCGTCTCAACGTGCAAGTCCAGTTCACGCTTCTGGTCTTACGTCATCTAGGATTCATCCCTCATCCTCTCAAGTCAGAGTTGGTCCCGGCTCAAGTTCGCCGTTACATCGGCGCAGTGTTCGATACTTATCATCAACTGGTATATCCTCCGGAAGATCGTTGGGACAAAATTCAGCTGTTGATCCGAAAGTTTTTGTCATCAACGTCACGGACACGTCAACAGTGGCAAAGTTTGGTAGGTTTGCTCACTTCCACTCAGGACCTAACTCATTACGGCCGACTACAGGTGCGTCCACTACAGTATCATCTGTATCCTTACCTACAGACACCTTCCATCAATCCAGCGGTGCCGGTATTGACGTCTCTTCATCCATATCTGATCTGGTGGCAATCCCGGCTCAACGTCATGCAGGGCGTTCCATTCCGTTTTCCGGCTCCGAGTCATCATCTGTACACCGATGCGTCCGAGACCGGTTGGGGTGCCCATCTGGACGAATTAGTAGTATCCGGCAGATGGTCAACGTTGGATGCCAGTCTTCACATCAACCTTCTGGAGATGAAGGCAGTCATTCTGGCGGTGCAACATTGGAGTCATCGTCTCAAGTACTCGTCTCTTCTCATTGCGACGGACAATTCCACAGTGATTGCTCACATCAACAAGTTGGGAACAACCCGCTCGCTTCCAATGTTTCGCCTTGTGTGGGATCTCTACGAGTGGACTCGTTTTCATCACATTCATCTACACGCCCGCCATGTTCCGGGTCGGCTCAATGTCTTAGCGGACAGCTTATCACGCCCGGACACCGTTCTTCAGACCGAGTGGCAACTTCATCCGGAGGTGTTCCAGCAGATCTCCACCATCTGGGAGTCGCCGCTGATCGATCTGTTTGCTACGAGAAACAACGCCCAATTGACCCTGTTTGTCAGTCCGATTCGGGATCCTCAAGCCTTCGACATCGACGCCCTGTCAATCAATTGGGACAACTTCCTGGCTTATGCCTACCCGCCGATCGCCCTAATTCTGGAAGTACTTCAGAAGATTACCCGTCACGACTGCATCATTCTACTCGTAGTCCCGTGGTGGCCTCGGCGACAGTGGTTTCCGGTATTGCTCCCGCTTCTCACCGCCCCGCCACGTCGTCTGCCAGTGTGGCCCGACCTGTTACGTCAACCGCACGGGATTTTTCATCACAACCCTCGGTGGCTCAACCTACACGTTTGCAGACTATCCAGAATGCACTCGCAGTCCAGGGATTTTCAGCAGAGGTTGCACGAACGATGGTTTCAGCCAATCGATCTTCCACATCGCAGCTCTATCAGGCGAAATGGGCCTATTTCGTCTCCTGGTGCCGAGGACATGATGCCGATCCCGACTCTGCCTCTGTTTCCCTAGTAGCTGACTTTCTCCTTCATCTTCATCGTGATAAGAAGTTTCAAATCAGCACCATTGAAGGGTATCGATCTGCTCTGGCTAGGGTGTTACGCCTTACTTCGGGTGTAGACATTAGTCTAAACGATAATATCTCTGCGCTCATTCGCGCCTTCGCGTTACAGTCTCGCCGTACGCGCCAACTGTTACCGAAATGGGATATTGGTGTGGTTCTGTGTGCTCTGATTCGTCCGCCCTTTGAACCTTTGGAATCCGCTTCTATAAAAGCTGTGTCTTATAAGACCGCCTTTTTGGCGGCGTTTGCTTTAGCGTCTAGAGTATCTGAACTTCATGCTCTTGAAAGATCTTCTATGACCTGGACGGCGGATTGGTCTCGCATTTCTTTTCGGCCCATTCCTGAATTTATTGCCAAAAATGAGTCTGTGCGTTCAGGTCCGTGCGCTCAACGATCGTACTCCATTCCTGCGTTGTCAGACTTTGTGCATGGGCTCGAAGACGACCTCCTGTTATGCCCGGTCCGGGCTATTCGCCACTATCTTACTCGTACCGACTCTGCTCGCGGCTCTCGGCGCCTGTTATTTCTGTCTCTTCGGCCGTCGGCTTTGCGTGACATTACCAAAAATACCATCGCCGCGTGGTTGAAGAAAACCATTAAATGGTCTTATCAATTGGCCATAGACGCTCCCCCTCTGTTGTCGAATGCCTCTTCTCATGAGATTCGCGCCATTGCCTCGTCATGGCCATTATGGAAGAATTTGTCCCTCCATGACATTGTCCAATCTTGTGCCTGGACGGCGAACTCCACGTTCACCAACTTCTATCTGAGAGATATGTCAGTCCAGTCAGAAGGGATATCCACGCTTGGGCCGTTAATAGCGGCCCAGCACGTGGTCAACTAAATTCCAAAAAAAAGGGGGGGGGGCGGCAGTTTGAATCATCACAGCAAATCTGCAAATTGCTGTATCATCTCATCTCATTCATATTATTGGTCCACAATTGATTGATCTCATATTGAAGGAAGAAATAAGTCAGATGGACGACCTTGGATCCTCTAAAGAGATGTCAGACACTGTATCATCACCCTAAGATGTATGTATCCATGGTGAGTGTGATCTTTACCTTAACTGCGGTTTTTGATTGTGTCCTTCAGGTTGAATCTGACGTCCTTCTCATGATCTCAGCGCCGTCTTCTGCACTCAACTCCCTAAATGCAAGTTGGATGGAAGACGATTGTGGACTGAGAGTGGTGTGACTTGGCGATCGCTAGGCCCGGACCAGTTCTGCCTCACCCGGTCTTAGGAACAGCCAAGATAAATAGGCCTTACCAAGTAGACCGTATGTCCCTAGTGGTTGAGGTTCTCTCTTGGTATAGACGGCTTCCCGAGTAGACCCACCCACCGACAGGTTGGGGTTCTCTCTCGGGGGGAATTAATAATTTCCACACCACAAGCACAGCTACATGGCTGTGAACAATCAAAGATAAGTACATCAGTATCTTATTCACATGTTTAACCTTTTAATGTTGATGACCAAGGTTTCATTTGTTGATTATGGATTGTTCATGCTATGCCCATGTTTCTGTGTCATTCCAGCGGTCACTTAGCCTACTTTGATCTACTACAAGACCGAGGTTCCCACCTCCGTATGTTGGTACTAGGGCATTAATTAAAAGCAGGTTTAAGACTTAGGTAGCAAACATCAAACATTTATAGATAATGTTTCTGTTTGTAACTAAGTCAAACCTGCTTTTAATGTGCCCACCCTTCCGTCCCCTCGTACCGCGGCCTTGTTCACTACTGGTCTCGGTTTGAGAAAGAGGATAGGAATGAGGCTTACAGTCGCCTTTATAGTGGCCACGCTGGAATTGAATGGAGAGCTCTCCTAGGGGCGGACAACTCTCCCCTAGGGGAGTTAACTTTTTCTTTTAACTTCCGTTTTCTACGTTTGATTGTGCAATTAATAAGGGATTAAAGGCATTAATTAAAGCAGGTTTGACTTAGTTACAAACAGAAACATTGTCTATAAATGTTTGATTTTTTTGATATCAAAAATAAACCGTTTATTTTTGATATCAAAAATAGAGGACCACTTACACCAAACAGGGCTGCAGCCAGGATTTACTGAGGGGTGGTTCGCCTTCACTCCAGAAGGGCACATCATGGGGTTCGCTGTATGGGAATAGGGGTAAATAGGGGGTTCGCTTCAGTGTTTGAAAAGGGCATTTATATGAGAAAAGTATATAATATTTCCAAAAGGGGGGTTCGCACGAACCCAGAAAACCCCCCTTGGCTACGGGCCTGCCAAAACCGAAATAATGCGCTCTCCCTTACCAAGATTTATCTCCCATCTTTGGCTTTATCTCAAAAAGTGCAACCATACAAAATAACTCATAAAAACCATAATGCAAATTACACAAATTCTGTCGTTGGTTGTTCATATATTCAAGAGCTATCATTCAATCGAAATTTTCCCCTTGTTTATTGATTTATACAATTTCACTCCTCAGTCCCGACACTGTACGCATTTTATAAACACCCGTCGTTTGGCGCCAAAAAAATGGAGAATGGCTGATTCGGGTAACCCAACTCAGGCTAACGCTGTTGTTAGAAATGTTGTACAGAATGCATTGTCAGCTGTACAGGAGGCGAGAGAATCAACAATTATCCGATTAAATACCAAAACGGCGCACATTTATTTTGGATATCAATTTTTTTTTTTGATATCAAAAATACTATTTTTGATATCAACAATTCTATTTTTGATATCAAAAATTTTGATATCAAAAAATAAATTGTTGATATCAAAAATATAGTTTTGATATCAACAATTATCCGATTAAATACCAAAACGGCGCACATTTATTTTTGATATCAAAAATAAAGGAATAAATACCAAAACGGCTTGCCATATATGTTGAGGGTTAGATGGCTGCTTTTAAAGACGGGCGTTAAGAGAGTGTCAATGCCATGTAGCTATATAGTGAGTTGTATGGATATGAAGCCCACTGTGTAAACAGTTGTCATTTGGAGACGGGAGGAGAGGCTAGGGCATAATTTTCCGTTTTCATCAGCATCTCCATTAAGGTCTGAAATGCATGATGCAGGGTCGACCTATTCTGGGCACGGGTAGATATGTTGGTATCCTCTAGGCCGGGTAGTATCTGTTTTTTATGCGGTAGAAGATAAACAAAAAATCATGATTTATAACAATTTCATGATTTCGGGATCACAGTGACCTTGACCTTTGACCCACATTTTGGTACGTAACACATCATGTCCCCCTAATGTATCTACTGCCCCAAAAGTTATTTTTAATAATTTCACTCTCTAGAAGCTGAAAATGTTGACCAGGCTGAACACCCTGGAAGAACTTTCCAAAGTTCTGCAAGCAAAGAACTCGCTGACAAACTGGGTGACCTCCCTTGTTTCACTGACAACAATGCTGCATCATCATACACAGCAGCTTCCAATTCTGCAACATTCATTTCAAACTGCATCAGTCCAAACAGATATTCAGTATTACAAGACTAGATGGAGCCGCGCGGCGCTGCTGAACAATGTACTCAGAATCCCTCGGCTGGTGACACTGTAATCGCAACACCTAGTAGAGTGGCTCAGAATCACCAGTCATATACCGTCTCATCATCAGTGTCCGGACAGGATTCACTCCATCATATTCCAGTAGTTTCTGCAACTAGAATTCAATATCCCAGGGACACAAGTCACCTAATTATTGGTGACTCACTGGTTCACCTACTTAACGGTCAACGCCAATTACAGCTGCCGAAATACAAAGGGCTCTTGCTGAAACAAAGCCCAATAAGAGCCCAGGAGAGGATGAAATTAGCAATGAACTTTTGAGAAATGCCATCCCTCATACTATTGATCATTTTTGTCGTTTGTTTAATATTGTTCTGGATAATGACCATATTCCAGAGCCCTGGCGCACCTCTATCTTGATCCCCATATATAAGAAAGGTGACAGCTCTGATCTCAACAACTATAGGGGCATAGCCTAAAATTATTAACACTCGGATCTCTAATCACTTGGATGATTCTCATATCATTAGTGATAACCAAGTTGGGTTCAAACGTGGTTACCGATCTGCTGATCATATCTTCACACTAAGAACTGCTATAAACAAATACCTATCTCATAAAAAGCCACTGTATTCCTGCTTCGTGGTTTTTCAGAAGGCGTTTGACTCGGTCGATCGTAGAATGTTATGTCAAAAGTTACTTAGACAAAGACATCAATGGTAAAATACTCAACCTGGTCAAATCACTTAACAGCGATATCTCGTACAATATTAAAATGAGATCTCTTCAAAAAATTTAAGTCCGGGGGTGCGACAGGGCTGTAGCCTCTCCTCAACATTGCAGCTGGGCAACTCTGAAATCACTCAAGTCAGTCAGTATCATTATTTGGGAGTAACTTTCTCTCGAACAGGTCACTTTAGACAGAATAATGAGCTGATAGGCAAGAAAGGCCTGCGTGCATCCTTTTTCTTGCTCAATAACATGCAGAATAATTAAGAATGTACCAATTAATATCGCTTGTAACTTTTTTCAGTCTTTAGTTAAACCAGTCCTCCTTTATGGATCCGAAGTTTGAGGAGCTGATCTTCTGTCATCTAAAAACCCTGTTTCCTCCCCCCTAGAAAGGGTTCAGTTCAAATTTCACAAGCGTCTGTTACAAGTTCATAGATCTTCTCACAACTGGGGAGTACGAGCTGAATTGGGAATCTTCTCATTGATGTATGCATCAATGATGTTATACAGCGTTCTGTTAAATATTACCACTACATATTGTCTCCTGACAGACTGACCTACCATGCCCTGCAGGAACAAAAGGCCTTGTGTAACAAACGCGAGGGGTGGTTATACAGACTGAAAAAATGTTTATGAGTAATGAATTAGATATGGACGTTGACAACACACGGTGCAGCAATTTCAAACTCAAACTTCAGACACACTTCCAGGCTCGTTTCGACTATGCACTTGGGGATAATAAGCCTAATTCTAATGGGAAAATCAAAATGAAGACATACAGACTCTTCAAAAGTAATATCAGAAGTCCATAAAATCACTTCTGGTAATATTAAGTTTGAACCATATTTACTTGTACATGTATGTAAAAATTCCCACCACAGACAAGCATTTTCAAAATAATCATAAATTGAAATTCTATAACACTTACGCCTATTACACACTGATAACCGTGCAATTATTAGACGATTTAGTACGGTTAAGAACCTTGTGACGTATGAAATCTACACCCGTGATCTTGACACGCACAGGTGTTCACTCGGGAAAATCCGGAAAAAGGGCGGGTGATAAATGGCAGGACAAATTCTCGTCTGCCTATACAATCCAATAAACAAATAGAATGGATACCCTGCAAGTAGGAACTTTAGATTTTTTTTAAAGGCAGAAAATGTATAATCGCAGATATTTACAAACCAATTGGGACATACGAGTGTTACACAATAAGAAACAGATCAACAGGAGAAACAAGACATACTTTCAGATAAGAATTATCTAGAGAAGCGGAGATCGAAGAGTTCATGAGAGACTCGGATGATGAATCTCTTCTTGCTGTTTTAAATACAGACACAACACGAGTGTGATCAGCTGAACAAAGGTAGACTTTCCTCCGCTGACGATGAGAAATTAAGAGTTCTGGCTAACAAACGAAGTGAACCAGGGACTGACAGGCAAACGAAATGGGGAATACGGATATTTAAAGGTATTTAATTCGTTTTATATTATTATTAAAGACGTAAATTTCTGTCTCAAGTTCAACTGTTGGTTCCATCGTGAAATTGATTAAGAATGACACACAAATATTGGTCTAGGCTTGCATCATTATCTGATGGAAGTCTGCTTCAAGAGGCTTAGTCTCTATCTTGTAATTTGTATAATGGCAATACACGCTTAAAACTAAAGTGTTGAAACTTACTCGTAAAGTGTTGAAATAACCCTTTAAGTGTGTCCACAGGGACAACACTTAAAGAGCAGTCCCTGTGGACACACTTAAAGGGTTATTTCAACACTTAACGAGCAAGTTTCAACACTTTAGTTTTAAGCGTGTACTGACTCTTGGATGTGGAGCATGGGAAATTTACTAAACACATTAAACTTATCACACTTGTCACCCAGAGCACGTACCATATCCAAGACTTATCTTTCAACCAAACTTTATAAGCATCTTTCAGATTTGTATTCGAGGAAATGGAGGGGAAGGATTTTTATAAGCGATGCTTCATTAAACATGAGCAGTGTGACTAACGTCACAGGACCTACGAAGTAGAGTAGGCATTAGGACTCGAACGCGAACTGAACTCTTGGAAATCCCCACCCCCAGTTGAAATCCTGCCTATATTAAGATGGGCACCGCCCAAGTCAGAATCGCCACTGATTTTCATCAAAAATCACCAGAAATTTTCATCAAAAGTAGGTCAGCTCAGAACTTGTTGGTAACAGTCTCCTAATGCGCCTTCATTCCAAAAATAAATAATGATCGCCGATTTAATTTTACAATTTTTTAACTAAAGGAAACAGATTGAATAATAAAACTCCGTGGCAGTGATTCTGTATCCCTTAATCAAGGAATCAAAATGGATCAAGATTTGAAATGACAAGAAAAATTTAGACATAATTACACATGTAATGTTTTTGTTTAAATTATATCCCAGTGTGATATATAGTCAATATTCAAGAAGTACCAAAAAAAAACGAGAAGTACGTGCTCAAATTTTCACATCATGATCAAAGTTACTTTATCTAGTTAAATTCTACCCAAAGAAAATAAATTAAGACCCTTTAAACATGCCGTCAATGCCAGATGTTGAGTTTTATACAGCTATAGATCAGGGCTCTGGGTGCATATATCATGTTTCCATACACTTGATGCACACAACAGCGGCAAAAACAAAGCCTCCTTGAACAACCTATCTTTATACAGAAAATTCTTAACTCAGAATATACCATTCTCTCTCAAAAGAAAACAATTTACGCCAGGAAGGCCTTTTTTATTAAGCTAATTTTGTTAGGTAGGGGCCTACTTAGATTCAATAATTGTCACGAAATTTCTTTGGTTATATCTTAATTGCAACCATGTTTGTTCCTCATGCTTGAGGTATGTACATGTATAACACACTTTCATTTGAGAGTCCAGACATTCCACCATTCATGTGAACAAATTGTACTAAACATGGAATAATTAAATTCACACTACCCATTTCCACAGTATCAGTACTATGTTACTATCTGTAGCAGTTGAAACCCAGTAAAACTTAAACAATTAAAACCAGTAAAGAAATTTGTCTGTTGAATAACAGAAAATATTTGAATGAGTAAACTACTAAACAACTTACATGATACCAACAAAATGTCCCAACACAAGCTGATAAATTCCTTGGGTGGCTTGCAGGATGGCTTTGTTTCACCCTCAGTAAACTTTTATCATTGTTGCTCACAGGCTAATCTGAAGGATGATACCAGATCTTTCTTTGTTCTGCTGGGTTATTGCACCAGGCTGACTTAATTGGTTGATGTAGGATATTTCACCATCGGTGGCAATTTGACCTAAATTTGAAGCCTGATCTGTGATGAAATGTTTGGATGTGAAATAGCATTTCCTATTCCTACGAAGTAGGCTACAGATCGCAAATTGTCCGGTAATGAGTCAGTCAGTCCATCCGAATCCTTTCGTCGGCAAAATATGGAGAACCGTTGACATTAGAACCTTGATTTTTGGCATGAACGTGCATTAGGGCATTGTTACCAGCAAGTTCTGAGCTGACCGAATTCTCATGAAAATTTGATTTATAATTATTTTTTTAATTATTTATTGATGGTTCAGCGAGTGCACTGTCATGCCCATCGGGAACCCTTGGCTGTAAGTTTCACTGTATATATATAACACAGTACAAAATCTGGTGGGATATGCCATCCGTACTTGTTTTTATGAAATAGGAAATCAAATGCTAATTTTCCATCATTTGTTAGTGCATTTATCTACACTGCTATTACCAACTTGCCAGCCTCAATACACACAATTCAGTATATTGTTATAGATATATGTAAACTGTGGCCTTTAACGTGTATCCTATTTCACACCCAAACATTTCATCACAGACCACATCAGGTTACAAATTCAGGTCAAATTGCGCACTGATGGTGAAATATCCTACACCAACCAATTAAGTCAGCCTGGTGCAATAACCCAGCAGAAGAAAGAAAGATGTGGTATCATCTTTCAGATTAGTCTGTGTGAGCAACAATGATAAAAGTTTACTGAGGGTGAAACAAAGCCATGGCGGCATGTTTAAAGGGTCTTAATTTATTTTCTTTGGGTAGAATTTAACTAGATAAAGTAAAATATGAGCACATACTTTGAGGTTTTTTTGTACCTCTTGAATATTGACTATATATCACACTGGGATATAATTTAAACAAAAAATTACATGTGTAAACAAAATATGTCTAAATTTTTCTTGTCATTTCAAATCATGATCCATTTTGATTCCTTGATTTAGGGGATACAGAATCACTGCCACGGAGTGTGTTGGTGTGTCACAGCAATGCAATTCCGATTCACACAACGAAGCTGAGGTGGTTTAATGTTTATCAATGAAGAAAATCACCGACCAACCGTCATAGAATATAATGTGAAACAAGAAAACCGGAATAGTACATTTATCAGATTGCCGATACCCAAAATGTGTTGAGTTGTCTCATATATCTAGATAACAACGTGATGTAGAGACGCTATTTATTCGTCTTTGTACCGGTAATGCTCAGGAGAATGACATAGAATCATTATTATCTTGTGCAGAGAAGGTGTTGGTCTTGAGTTGAATTACTGTAAACTACATAAATGCTACCTTTCTACTATAGTACTATATATAAAAATTTGTTGTATTGTTGGGAAAATAATGCGATTCAAAAAGTTGTTTTGATCCTGGACAAGGGCACTGAAAACCATTAAAGAGATGTAAATGTATTTTCACACGTAAAGCTTGAAATCTACTGAACTTTTTATTATTCAATCTGTTTCCTTTAGTTAAGAAATTGTAAAATTAAATCGGCGATCGTTAGTTCTGAGCTGACCTACTTTTGATGAAAATTTCTGGTGATTTTTGATGAAAATCACTGGCGATTCTGACTTGGGCGGTGCCCATCTTAATATAGGCAGGATTTCAACTGGGAGTGAGAATTTCCAAGAGTACAGTTCGCGTTCGAGTCCTAATGCCTACTCTACTTCGTAGGTCCTGTGACGTTAGTCACACTGCTCATGTTTCATTATCCCATCACGTTTTGTATTGTGTTATATATACAGTGAACCATACAGCCAAGGGTTCCCAATGGGCATGACAGTGCACTCGCTGAGCTATCAATAAATAATAAAAAAAAATAATTATAAATCAAATTTTCATCAGAATTCGGTCAGCTCAGAACTTGCTGGTAACAAGGCCCTAATGCACGTTCGTGCCAAAAATCAAGGTTCTAATGTCAATGGTTCTCCTTATTTTGCCGACAAAAGGACTCGGATGGACTGACTGACTGCCTGACTGACTCACTCATTACCGGACAATTTGCGATCTGTAGCCTACTTCGTAGGAATATGCTCACAATTCCCAAACTTACGACCTACCGGCTGTTCAAATCTATATTTTGTTTGAACCATATTTACATGAGCAGTGTGACTAACGTCACAGGACCTACGAAGTACAGTAGGCATTAGGACTCGAACGCGAACTGAACTCTTGGAAATCCCCACCCCCAGTTGAAATCCTGCCTATATTAAGATGGGCACCGCCCAAGTCAGAATCGCCACTGATTTTCATCAAAAATCACCAGAAATTTCCATCAAAAATAGGTCAGCTCAGAGCTTGTTGGTAACAGTCTCCTAATGCGCCTTCATTCCAAAATAAATAACGATCACCGATTTAATTTTACATTTTTTTTTTAAAGGAAACAGATTGAATAATATAGGTTCACTAAATTTCAAGCTTTACGTGTGAAAATACATCTACATCTCTTTAGTGGTTTTTAGTGCCCTTGTCCAGGATCAAAACAACTTTTTAAATCACATTATTTTTCCAACAATACACCAAATTTTTATATATAGTACTATAGTATAGAAAGGTAGCATTTACGTAGTTTACGGTAATTCAACTCGAGACCAACACCTTCTATGCACAAGATAATAATGATTCTATGTGATTCTCCTGAGCATAACCGGTACAAAGACGAATAAATAGCGTCTCTACATCACGTTGTTATCTAGATATATGAGACAACACATTTTGGGTATCGGCAATCTGATGAATGTACTATTCCGGTTTCCTTGTTTCACATTATATTCTATGGCAGTTGATCGGTGATTTTCTTTATGATAAACGTTAAACCACCTCAGCTTCGTTGTGCAAACAGCGCTGAATTTTTGAGGGTATATGCAGTAGGGTATTTTTAGCCGGAGAGTAACTGATAGGCCTAGTCATTAAATGCGATAAAAACGCTGGAGCAAAACGGACCACAGTTTTCTTGGCAATGATGACATGTTTGGATGTGAAACAGGATACACGTTACAGGCTACAGCTTACATATATATATAACAATATACTGAAGTGTTAATTATAAATCTAATTTTAATCAGAATTATTTCAGATCAGAACTTGCTGGTAACAATGCCCTAATGCACGTTCATGCCAAAAATCAAGGTTCGAATGTCAACGGTTCTCCTTATTTTGCCGACGAAAGGATTCGGATGGACTGACTGACTCACTCATTACCGGACAATTTGCGATCTGTAGCCTACTTCGTAGGAAAATCTTATTGCAACAGACGCACATCGCTGTGCTCTGACACGGTTTTGAACAAGTGCACATCGGCTACACATTGAGATAGGGAGTTACAAGAAAGATAGCAAAAATGAGATTTCATTAAGACTATGTCGCTTTGGTTGTGATGAAATAGAGGATGAACTACATATTCTCCTCATATGCCCCAAGTATGATGAATTACGATGTGAGTTTTTGTGTGTATGTTTGGGAAGGTTTAATTGAGTGGGGAATACATATGGGGATGGGGGGGGGGGGGAAGGGGCGCATGTTTATTCGGATGATTTAAATCAGGGTGGGAAGGGTTGGGGGAATATTGATTGTACGCTCCATGAGGGCACCTGATTGGTCAATAAATTCTATTCTATTCTATTCACAAATAGGCTTGTATGCATGTATGTTTCACACAAGTCTCAGGTTGCGCCCCCTTCTGAGAGACCACATAAACTCGTCCATTGATATTGGCACGCTGCCAACTGAGGCGGAAGGCACATTTCAACGAAGGGAAGAAAGGTTGTGAAAGTTTACCATATTTCCCCAATCTTTCATGGTAATCTTTGTTGATAATCAATTTGAGTAGTGTAATAGAATAAAAATAAAGTTTTCATAGGCGTGCTAAATCGTTATTTTACGCACGGTTAGTGTGGGAAAGTTTATATTTTAGGGCAAGGGCGAAGCACGCGCCCTAAAATTTATAACAAGAACACATTATTTCTTAAATTGAAACTGGTAGGCATACAAAACCCAAAACAGAAGTTCACCAGCGAGTCTGTGACACCTGCCAAGTATAGTAGAGGACGAAATGCACTTTGTGTTGTCATGTTCCCGGTACACAACTGATAGAATTTCATTGTTTAAATCAATTACTGAAAGTCAAAGTAATTTCATGACCGTAAGTGATATTGACAAATTTGTCCTCATCATGTCCTCAGAGGTCAGTATTGTATTGCCACATTTGTATGCTTGATACACCCTTCGGTTTCAGTGTAATACATGATTAATGTCTTATAACATTGAGTACAGACCATATATACACCACAGTATATCCATATTAGCTCCGGTGTAGCCTTGTTCAAAAAATGAGAAAAACGCTACGGCTGCAAACCAGTCACCAGATCGAGTTGTTGGGAAAGTGCCGTACGGGCAATATTTGCCGTACCAGTTGACCATAACCAATTAAATAAGTCGATTCTATGTCCACTTACCTTTCATCAAACACCTTGTTTATGAGTGACTGTTCATTTTTAGCATTGCAAGAATAACGAGGGGGGTAAAACTGTCCACATTTGGAAACTTGTGTGGATGTCGTGAAACCGCCTTGTTCAGTTAAAGCGAAATCTATGCGTGAGTTCCTTGTTGTGTGATGTTGTCTGTGGGGAGAATGGGAAAGAAGGACGTAATGTCGCCGGTATTAACATCTGGCAAAGAACTTCTGACACAATGGAGACCATGGATGTGAGATCTCCTGTGCGTGCATTCACGGTTCTTAAACCACGACCTCGGTTACAATAATAGCGTGATCCAAATCATTGCAGGGATCAGTTTTGGCAGAAGCTCATAGACAATTATGAGCTTCTGGTTTTGGTTATTGTGATGTTTTTAGAAATCTTCAGTCAGTATTTTTGTCTGTGGGGTCATACGGCTTCCTGTCAGTACGCCGGCATCTTTTCCCACCACCCTTGTTTTGTTGCGTTTAACCTTTCAAAGAAAAAAGTTAAATTTTGTCTGATGGTGAGACCACATCGCTGCGAATTCGAAAAACTATGGTTTTGTTCAGTGATCATGGTGTTATGGTGGAAAGAGACTTTGTTATGGGTGCTTATCGCGTACCCGAGTCTGGTAAACCTGAACAGTTGTTTACCCTTTGAATAAAGAATAACAGTGATTATGATTTTATGTTTCTAATATAATCATGTCTTACTGTATTGAAAACTGTTGACCGCTCTTGTGGGAGCCAACTTGTGTTTTTATTATTTTTATTTCAAACACATTTGAAATTGGTGCTAACTGTCATACGAAATAGGTCTTTCGATTATTGACGCGGAAATTCTTTTATGGACGACGGCTGGATATTGATTCTCGGAACTGACGCTTCCGGTCAGGTGACATAGATAATACCCTGAAAGTATACAATTGGAGCGATATGCAAGAGGTGGGAAAAATTGACGTCTTGCGACTAAAAATCAACCATATCACTCCACAGGAAAGCTTCCCTCGGCACATCCCATTCAGACCCGAGAATGCGATGAATTCTCGGACATAGCCTTAGTATCTCAGACGCGCTTTTATTATAGCTGTTCATGTGGAGACTATGGCGTATCCACACCGGCCCTTACACCGGCTTAAGCGGAATCCGATACGCTAGCGCGGGAGATGTGATGACAGATCAGAAAAGGTAGAAAAGAATGTACCGTACATGCAAACCAATAATTCGAAATTCTTGGTTTTATTGCATGGTGAGAATCCTGTATTCACGTGTAAGAGGTGACCGAGTGCTGTACTGACTGGGCTGATCAGTGTCCAGAATAATAGGAACTGTGGACACTCTCGTGTTCTGGCACATGTAGGCACCGTCGTGATATGACTGAAACAATGTTGAAAACGACGTTAAATCCTACTCACTCACTCCTTCACGTGTAAGACCGAATATGCGTTCATTCTGTCGCGGGGTAAGAGACCATAAACGGACAATGAAGTCCAAAGTTCGAGGAATGATGACACTGTTTATTCAGGTTGAACAGTAACTTGGATTGGTGTATAGAATTGGAAACCAATTTTAGGAAAAGGAATCAAATAAATAAAAACCCTGAAATTATACAAGAAATGAGCAATTGATTACAAACTGAAAGATGTAATAATGTGGACAGGATTGTTCATTAATAATTATGACATTTGATATTTTGAGGGACAAATGATTACATCATTATCAGGATTAAAACAATGCAATTTGAATGGAATTTAGATAATAATCCATCATGATACAAATGATCAAATTTATTACACGGTATCAGTATGAGCACAACTGCTTCAAGATGTATATTGGAAATGGTTATTAACATCACCAAACCCCTGTGCCTCCATATTTTCGGATTATTGTCCCCCCCCCCCCCCTAAATTATTTAGTACGGCAGAGCGCCGGGGTCTAACCACATGATAATTGTCCTTCCATTTTTGGTAACTAGTATTTATAGTATCAAGTTTCTGGTTACTACCATTCCTTCAAAAGGACATATACGGGTGGGTGGCTTTCAATAGGTTTTCCAAAAACTATGGAGTAGATACCGAGGGAAGAAATTGGTCCAGGTTAAATTTGCATAATTGGCTTGTATGTTGAATTAATGGTATGAGCATTCCCATAAAGAAAATATATACTTTTATATGGGGTTTCTGGAGGGTTTGGCAACTACGAAAGATGAAAGGGCTGTACCAAGGGCCTATTTCCAGCAACGAGGGGTCTACTGTGGACTTCACCCCATGAACTGCATGGTGATGTTAACTTTTACTCTTCGTTCTCCTATTTCTCAACATGAATAATCCTTCTCGATAGCCAATTAATGTCACTTTACGTGTTCGTATATAGATAAAACAACTGTCACGCTATTCCACAATATGGGGTATTATTGTGTAGTCGAAAACAATGCGATTGGTTAAAAAAAGTCGATTTTGATAAATTTATCTATATTAGAGCCTATGTTCAATTTCGGTCATTTATTTATGGTGTCACAAACTGTGTCATCTTTACTCTTAAAAGATGGCCATTGATATCGTCAAGAGTACCGTGTAAGATGAGGAGTTTACTGAAATAGCGAAAATGTGTGATCAGCTCTTTCTTTAGGCCAATGTACCCGTGTTGTTGTCATTATCCACTGCGTCGGCGGTGTAATGGTCAGCATGGTTGCCTTCCAAGCAGTCGATCCGGGTTCGATTCCCGGCCGACGCACGATGCATTTTAGGGTAAATTACATCGGATCGTGTCATCTAGCCGTGTTGTATTGCAGGATTTCAACTTTTGTGAGAATCATATATTCACATGTAAAACCGAATATTCGTTAATTCACTGACTTGCAAGATGGTGTAGGCCTATGGAAGTAATCCATATATTCGGATTATTGTCGCCCGCCTAAATTATTTAGTACGGGAGAGCGCCGGGGTCTAACCACATAATTGTCCTTCCATTTTTGGTAACTAGTATTTATAGTATCAAGTTTCTGGTTACTACCATTCCTTCAAAAGGACATATACGGGTGGGTGGCTTTCAATAGGTTTTCCAAAAACTATGGAGTAGATACCGAGGGAAGAAATTGGTCCAGTTTAAATTTGCATAATTGGCTTGTATGTTGAATTAATGGTATGAGCATTCCCATAAAGAAAATATATACTTTTATATGGGGTTTCTGGAGGGTTTGGCAACTACGAAAGATGAAAGGGCTGTACCAAGGGCCTATTTCCAGCAACGAGGGGTCTACTGTGGACTTCACCCCATGAACTACATGGTGATGTTAACTTTTACTCTTCGTTCTCCTATTTCTCAACATGAATAATCCTTCTCGATAGCCAATTAATGTCACTTTACGTGTTCGTATATAGATAAAACAACTGTCACGCTATTCCACAATATGGGGTATTATTGTGTAGTCGAAAACAATGCGATTGGTTAAAAAAGTCGATTTTGATAAATTTATATATCTATATTAGAGCCTATGTTCAATTTCGGTCATTTATTTATGGTGTCACAAACTGTGTCATCTTCACTCTTAAAAGATGGCCATTGATATCGTCAAGAGTGCCGTGTAAGATGAGGAGTTTACTGAAATAGCAAAAATGTGTGATCAGCTCTTTCTTTAGGCCAATGTACCCGTTTTGTTGTCATTATCCACTGCGTCGGTGGTGTAATGGTCAGCATGGTTGCCTTCCAAGCAGTCGATCCGGTTCGATTCCCGGCCGACGCACGATGCATTTTAGGGTAAATTACATCGGATCGTGTCATCTAGCCGTGTTGTATTGCAGGATTTCAACTTCTGTGAGAATCATATATTCACATGTAAAACCGAATATTCGTTAATTCACTGACTTGCAAGATGGTGTAGGCCTATGGAAGTAATCCATATTTTCGGATTATTGTCCCCCATTTTCTTTAGGCCAATGTACTAAATTATTTAGTACGGCAGAGCGCCGGGGTCTAACCACATGATAATTGTCCTTCCATTTTTGGTAACTAGTATTTATAGTATCAAGTTTCTGGTTACTACCATTCCTTCAAAAGGACATATACGGGTGGGTGGCTTTCAATAGGTTTTCCAAAAACTATGGAGTAGATACCGAGGGAAGAAATTGGTCCAGGTTAAATTTGCATAATTGGTTTGTATGTTGAATTAATGGTATGAGCATTCCCATAAAGAAAATATATACTTTTATATGGGGTTTCTGGAGGGTTTGGCAACTACGAAAGATGAAAGGGCTGTACCAAGGGCCTATTTCCAGCAACGAGGGGTCTACTGTGGACTTCACCCCATGAACTGCATGGTGATGTTAACTTTTACTCTTCGTTCTCCTATTTCTCAACATGAATAATCCTTCTCGATAGCCAATTAATGTCACTTTACGTATTCGTATATAGATAAAACAACTGTCACGCTATTCCACAATATGGGGTATTATTGTGTAGTCGAAAACAATGCGATTGGTTAAAAAAGTCGATTTTGATAAATTTATCTATATTAGAGCCTATGTTCAATTTCGGTCATTTATTTATGGTGTCACAAACTGTGTCATCTTTACTCTTAAAAGATGGCCATTGATATCGTCAAGAGTACCGTGTAAGATGAGGAGTTTACTGAAATAGCAAAAATGTGTGATCAGCTCTTTCTTTAGGCCAATGTACCCGTGTTGTTGTCATTATCCACTGCGTCGGTGGTGTAATGGTCAGCATGGTTGCCTTCCAAGCAGTCGATCCGGGTTCGATTCCCGGCCGACGCACGATGCATTTTAGGGTAAATTACATCGGATCGTGTCATCTAGCCGTGTTGTATTGCAGGATTTCAACTTCTGTGAGAATCATATATTCACATGTAAAACCGAATATTCGTTTATTCACTGACTTGCAAGATGGTGTAGGCCTATGGAAGTAATCCATATTTTCGGATTATTGTCCCCCCATTTTCTTTAGGCCAATGTACTAAATTATTTAGTACGGCAGAGCGCCGGGGTCTAACCACATGATAATTGTCCTTCCATTTTTGGTAACTAGTATTTATAGTATCAAGTTTCTGGCTACTACCATTCCTTCAAAAGGACATATACGGGTGGGTGGCTTTCAATAGGTTTTCCAAAAACTATGGAGTAGATACCGAGGGAAGAAATTGGTCCAGGTTAAATTTGCATAATTGGCTTGTATGTTGAATTAATGGTATGAGCATTCCCATAAAGAAAATATATACTTTTATATGGGGTTTCTGGAGGATTTGGCAACTACGAAAGATGAAAGGGCTGTACCAAGGGCCTATTTCCAGCAACGAGGGGTCTACTGTGGACTTCACCCCATGAACTGCATGGTGATGTTAACTTTTACTCTTCGTTCTCCTATTTCTCAACATGAATAATCCTTCTCGATAGCCAATTAATGTCACTTTACGTGTTCGTATATAGATAAAACAACTGTCACGCTATTCCACAATATGGGGTATTATTGTGTAGTCGAAAACAATGCGATTGGTTAAAAAAAGTCGATTTTGATAAATTTATCTATATTAGAGCCTATGTTCAATTTCGGTCATTTATTTATGGTGTCACAAACTGTGTCATCTTTACTCTTAAAAGATGGCCATTGATATCGTCAAGAGTGCCGTGTAAGATGAGGAGTTTACTGAAATAGCAAAAATGTGTGATCAGCTCTTTCTTTAGGCCAATGTACCCGTGTTGTTGTCATTATCCACTGCGTCGGTGGTGTAATGGTCAGCATGGTTGCCTTCCAAGCAGTCGATCCGTGTTCGATTCCCGGCCGACGCACGATACATTTTAGGGTAAATTACATCGGATCGTGTCATCTAGCCGTGTTGTATTGCAGGATTTCAACTTCTGTGAGAATCATATATTCACATGTAAAACCGAATATTCGTTAATTCACTGACTTGCAAGATG
>JAVTVY010006432.1:0-37401 GCA_036873755.1 Hanleya hanleyi
ATTGCAATTTTAAGCATTCTATCGAAAGAGTTTAGTGCTGTCCCCACGCGAATCCAAATTAATCACTGAACTTTGTGTTGGAAGATTTCCAGAGGTATATGTCTAAACTCCATGGAAGATATAGTATTGTTAATTATGTACATTGTAGAAGTTTGTTTCTTGAAGAATTGTTATTGGTTCAACAAATATGGCTGCTACTAGTATATGAACATATTACTCTTGGGACTTTATCTCGAAAATACAGAAGTCTATGAAATATCAATTAAAGAATGTCTAGTAGCAAGGATCTTCGTGATACATATTCGTTGAAAAGTCGGTTGCTATGGTTATTTTCCCCGTTAGGGCCGTTTCTTCTGTCTAACGGTCACATAGTTCTTCACTTTCTATCAGCTGACTTGATAAGTCTATGACAGCATTGGTGTTGTATATTTGTATCTAATACCGCTACTGCTATGGGTCGTGTGGTCATATCATTCAAGATGTCCACATGTCTACAATAAAAGCGTGACAGAGATACAAATCATCACGCGGATGATTTTTAGTTCTGGTGATGTTTTCAGATATGTCGTCAGAATATTGGCCTGTGGGGTCATATGACATCTTGTCAGTACGCCGGCCGCTTTTCCCATCACCTTAAATGTTGCGTTTAATACCATTATCTTTTCAAAAGTACTTCGCATGAATAACAATGTTGATGGAATGCAAAAGAATCAGAATGTTAAGTCTTACAGTAAAGAAGTTATGTCATTACTCTTCTATCTAATTATATAAGCATCAAAGCTCATTTGCAGACTTTCATGTTTTAGATACTAAACCAGGATGCTCTACAATCAGATGTCCATGAAGGAACTTAAACAGAAAAGTTGCGTTTATCAATTAATTAATCCGTTAACCATATATCTTCAAGATGTTAGGCTTTATGCTTCCACCTCTCAAAGTCATTCACAGATTCAATCATTTTCGCGGGGTGGTCACATATGTTTGTTCTTAAATTCCTGTCTGTTCTATAATCCTATGAGAATTACAACAAACAAAGACATCTCTCTTTTGACACAGAATTGTGTCCTATTCACGGGGTCGGCGCTGTCAAAATTCTTCTAGCGAATAATATCAAACTTCCTTTTATAACCATATGCATATTTTTCACATAATATTTGACGAAAGTGTCATCATTTGGTTTTTGTTGTTCCTTGTGGGCCCAAAAAGACCCCATTTTGGTCACTTTTTCTGTGATCTACGCACATGAGTCACCTCAGAGTGAGTAAATAAAAATGTCCACCTGAGGGTTTGATAATTTATTCATCTGAAGTTATAATTGATTGTGTATATGAATATAACACATGGAAGAGTACTTCACCTCTGTACCAGATTCACTCATGATGTTTTATTCATGAACGAAAATATACATATATTGTGCATATACTAATGGCGCTCGTGAAAGGAAAGTGCATTATCTCCATAACGCAATAATGAGTGAACACAGCAGTTGACAAAGAAACAGGAATGAGACTCTTCACTGTTATCTGATTTCAGATATTTCTGTTGAAAATTGTCCATGCCACATTTTACTATGCCACACTGGGTATCATGATTTAAACAATATACTGGCTGCTTCCCCGCGAGACTATGTTACTCTGGCATGATTCCATTCAATTTCTTTAATGATGAGAGTCGAGCTGTTAAAACAAACTTTGTTGAGTTCCACCATGTATATTCCACCCAGTATTGTCATGTTATGAAATTTAAGATCAACTGAACTAGGCACTGGGAAAATGTGCTACAGAAATATCTGAAATCAGATAAACAGTGAATAGTCTCATTCCTGTTTCTTCGTCAAGTGTTGTGTTCACTCATTTCTGCGTTATGGAGAGAATATATTTGCCTTTCATGAGTGCCAATGGTATATACACAATATATGTACATTTTCTCCATAAATAAAAATACTATGGGTGAATATAGTGCATAGATCAGGTACCTTCGATGTGTTATATTCATATATATACAATAAATTACAACTTCAGATGAATGAATTAACAAAACCATGTGTGGACATTTTTTTACTCACATTGTATGAATGATGTAGGCGGGCCAAATATAACTCGTGGGAAATACCCGGATGTTCCTGTACGCTACATGCAGCGCCATCTGCCTTTATCGTGGATTGGAGGTATTCTGAAATGCCATAGCAATTACCAGGGCTGTCTGGTGGTTATGGAACTCTCCTCGGACTCTCTTGCGAACTGGCTAACAAGGAATTGAACGCCTGTCTGTCAGTTTGAACGATAATTGGTGACGACAGCATGTGTTATCAGAGGCGGCCCCAAACTCGACCTCTCCTAACAAACTTGGCTCCCTAACCATCAACTGGGGGAAAGTTTCTCCAGCTATCCTGTCCATCCAAATCAAAAGATTGAAGGCTCCAACAGCTTGATTTGTCGTCCCCAATTATTTATCTCGGCATCATGAAGTTACTTCAACATCGATAATGCTTTCAAGCTTACTAGAAATACTACCGTCGGTGGTTTATTCAGGATTTCTTTAACTCCATAGTGTAGGAGTTCAATTCAGTGCCTTCAACTGCATGGTTTAGCTTAAGAAAATTAATATCGGTACCAGGACTGTGGTATTTTAATACATTCTTGAAATAAGCTCCTCAGACATCCCTTTGTTATTTAAATAAAATACGTTTATTATATTTTATTTTGAGAAAACTTGAACTCGAGGTGATGAGTCTACTAGAGAAAATGTCTTCTGGAATTCGTTTCTCTGGATGCTCAAATGCTCCGCTCACCATATGGGACTCACAATGTCAATAACGTTGCACAAGCCTCTCTCCGAGCGGACCGTGGACAAAAGTAAACCGATCCTGGGCCATGTTTTGTTTCCACGTCTCCAAACAACCATAATGGAAAACAACGGGTCTAAACAGAATAATTTTCTGCCCGGAGAGAGTTTTTGAAAACAATTTATTTCTACTTTAGTGAATCCACAGCAGAAAAAGCTAACATGTGTATGGTGTGCGAAGCATGTTAGTAAAAAAATAGGATTAGGCTAAATGACAAAACGTAGAGAGAGAAAGAGCTATAATTTAAGCCACATATACACTAAATATTCAATAAGCGTTCACAACATATCTGGCAACATGTCCAGTCAAAGCCACATGTTATTTCGTAATAATCTCAATCTGTACAGCGGGAGACCAAGTTAGACCGACGTGAGTCGTAGATATTACCCACTGTCAGACTGGCACTATTTCTCACCAGGTAAAAATAAACAGCAAATTACAGACTTCATTGAGGTTAATAGACGTCGATATTTCCCCACGTGTTCTCCATAAACCGACGTTCTGGCCTATGCTCCTCGAGGAGCAATTCTCAAGCGATCTTCAATGTGATATCATTTCATACACGGTGTTCTGAAAACAGGCAAACAACACAGTTTTGACAAAATTTGTCTGTTTTGGAAACAAATACTAAACGAGAATATACTTGTATGTAATTTATTTGAATTCAAAATACGCTTATAATGCTACTTTGCATGGCATCGAACCATCGCCCAAAATAGAGTGCTGACAAACGAGATATTTTGTAGAATATATCATTGTTGTTGATTTACCAATGTTCAAGTTTGTAGAAAGCAGCGAGCAGTGAAGCCAAATTACAAGCGTCTAGTCCGTCATTCATAATCCAGCCGTCGTCCATTAGAGAATATCCGCGTCCATAATCCAAAGACCTATATATGACCCATACGTCATCAGCTATTTTTTTTGTTCTAGCTGTTGCGAAATTTCACAGTTCTATTTTGTTCACCAAGAGACATAAGCTAAAATACTATACTAATATGATTCTCCATGTACATTGAAGGTTTTTGGGAGTTGCTGTTGAATTGTGGCGCCGTGGATGTTTTTATCTGTCATCTAAGTCTCTCTGCAGGTTTGAAGGTCTGTCAAAGAGTGACAATTCCCTCCTTCCTTCACATAGCTTTCAATCTAGTGACAGCAGTCACCGAATCTCAATTTTGGAGGAATTGTAGCAGTTAAGAAGGAATGTACTGAAGCGTGTTTGCTTAAGTATATAGATTTCTTCAGTAATTATTCTCAGAATTCCGAAGAGTCATTCAAGGGATTAAATAGACCACAGTAACAGTTCGCATAGTTGTTCTGACGCCTGTATAGACTATGGGAATGCGAACGTTCTGGAGGAGTCGGAGTTGTAATGACCCTGAATTGAATACTCATGGAGGATTCGTGGATGTTCTACTGAACTTGTGAATTTACTGCATGATAATGTTTAACCCAAACTTATATCCTTCCACTCGCCTGTTCACGAAGTAAATATATACACGGATAATCGGATAGATTGTGTCAGATTTGACGACTGGAATATTGGAACCTGTTGAACTTTATCTATTAATAAGAACAGATTGAGCCTCGATGAAGGATAAACTTGTCTGCTCTATTTCATACCCCTTTAGCATTGTAAACGACATTTTAGATCTTCCGTCTTGTGGAAACACATTCAAAATTAATGTATTCCAAATAGTGTAAACTGGTTCTGGTCCTACTATAGCTGAGGTGTTAAAATAAAATGTTTTCAATTTTGGCTTTTGACTAGCTCATGAAAACAGTTTATTTCTCAAAATTAATTCTAACTAGACACCTGAATTTGGTATATTCAAAATCCTAGTCGAATTTCTATATATGTCCTAGTTTTGGAAATGCCGTAATTTGTTAAATACCCGCATAGGTTTACTGAGATGTTAACAATATCATACAAGGATGGTCTTTCGGTTATTATTTTTCTTGCAAAAGGAAATCTGATTGTGATCATGTCGACTGGGAAGCCTTGTACCCATGCACTTCAAGATCCTCATGGTGCTCATATGAACAGTCACAATCAAAGCGTGACTGAGATACATCATTCTCTAGATGACGACTTTACAACGATTATTATGGATTAAGAATACTGATCAGCGATACGGATTTTATATTTTTGGAACATCATGATGTCTTGTCGGCATCATTGTTGACCGCTTCTCTCTTGCAGGAAACTAGCCTATGTTTATGTATACTATGATTGTCTTTTTGAATTTGGTGCTAATACTGTTGTATGGATATGGAATAGGTCTTTGGATTATGGACGCGGATATTCTTTAAAGGACGACGGCTGAATTATGAATGACGGACTAGACGCTTGTATTCCTCGTCTTTCCCAGTTTTGCATCATTTTCATCACGTTTCCGTAGAATCGGCCATATACGATTAACTCACGAACATTTGCTATAATAAGAGCCAGTCCCAAGTAAAACATATTCTTTTCGACTGTATAGATTTTAAGATTGTAATTTTAAGATTCTTTTTATCGAGCAGCTACTTCAGAAGATCTTTTTATTCGGGTGAAAGAAGACTGTATCTTAGGTTATTTGAGAGAAATCGGTTTGTTGCATAAGTTTTAATGTATATATGTTCTAATGTTTTGGATTGCTACGTTATCAACTTGAGTAGTTAGAATTTTTTTGATCGTCGCTATATAGCTGAAATATTGCTGAACGCGACGTTAAACAAACATAGTCTTAGGTTAAGCCGGATTAGACACAAATTACTAAACCAAGCGTCAGAGATCTTGCACGCTATACGATCGTGTTTTTGCCGTTAGTCCACATGATCTAGCAAATTATGTTAGGCGAGATGTGTACGCCTTATGCAGGTCCTTCTGGAATATTGCTATCCAGAAATGGGTAGTTAACTATTTCAAAATTGTAATCGTCTCGCGACGTAGGGTGGACGAGAGAGAAAGCCTTGATCATTCTTTTAAAGGTATACGTTCAGATATGATGTTCCATCTGGGCTATTAGTAGTTTCTTTCAAATCTAGTGAAGAGGGTATTTATCTTTCACAATATCGTCAATGAACAGATTATCCAATGATATGTCTCTTTAGCGAATGAGAAGCAGGCTTCGGAATGGATATCTTTGGACAATACGCAGTTGCTGTATGGTATTGCCGAAATTCACATGGCTATTGTTAAAGAGAAATTCAAGCAATTCTATGAACAAAGAAACTTCTGAAGTATGATATTCTTTAAGCCCGAAGAAAGCCTTCTGACATTAACATACTGGTGACCAGTTTTATTGAACATCGATATTATTAATGAACTAAGGTGTGCAATGAGGTCCAGACGAGGAATAGTAGTATAGAGAGTCAACAAACCCAAAGTAGATTCAAGTCTATACGCTATATGTCCAATGCCATTTACTTATTCCGTGAGATTTTTTGAGTTTTTTAAGTTTCCACATACATCCGACATCTGAATTTCTTGAAAGGCAGCACAATAATTCCGACAAAATGAGTTAACTGCCTGCAGTTTTCTTGTTAACAAAGTGGACAGAAGGTTAGTTGTACAACTTCTGGAACCAGCTACATATCTAGCTTTGTATGGAGTTTTATGTATTTGAGAGTTCAGTACAATATAGTTATGAGTGGTAGGAAGGGAAATACCTCTTGACTTTCATTGAGAAACTTCTTGTGTTTGTTGAATATATCTTCCAAAATAAGTCCAGTGGAGGAGTAAGTTTATACATATGCAGGTGTAATAGATATAAACTTCTTAACCAGCATCTGCTAATGGTATTTTTACATATTATATTATTCGGGGCCTCGTCTGCTGGAACAATAAAGAATTTACTTTGGAGATAAAGAAGAATTTCTTGCACCATTGCGACTCTGAACGTTTGTTTTTCATGGGAAAGGTATTTCTGTCGATGTGGCGAATAGTATCGACAACCTTGCCTTTGACAAGACCCAAGCAAGTACTGTAGGCTCTACTTTTTCCCCGTTTCAACAAATTTCAAATTCTGGGAATGTTGATTATGTCCAGTGCTTTATCCAAATACAAGAAGTTTCAAGAATGGCCGATCTTGGTGTGTTTCGATTGTTTCGACTGGACGAAATAATCGAAAATACACTATATCTTGACATAAGAGCCTTGATTAATATTAAAGACAATGACTATCACTCTAAATAAGCCCATCATCTGAGAAAATTGTATTTCATGCTTGAAAATAAAAAGTAAGCTGAAAATACATACCGAACTTATATATGGCATTCGGGTCACTTATTTTGTGTTTTTACCAGATGCCAAGAAAACGAATTCAGAGAGAGAAAAACGTCCGCGTGTTGTTGAAAGGAGATATCAACAAGAAACGAAGACGCGGAAACACAATACGGAAAAATGTCGGAGAAAACTAAAGCAAAGGCGTGTTCCTTGTATGCCAGATCGAGTCGTCTCTCTCAGATGTCAATCACGTGTGAACTTACTTCCGATCGAACACATTTTCTAGGAGAAATCGTCGTCTTAAAGAATTTCTAGGACGGAGTTGTCGTGTCCCTCGTATCATGGGTCGAGATGACCGGGCGGTAGAAATTGGCCGAACAATCCGTGGAAGTCAACTATATATTAACCCATACCAAATACATATTCTTATTCGAACAATGAGTATGTTTTTGAAGATTAAAGTTTTTTTCAACAATGACAATTTTCTACGGGATGCTATCCTAATTGATTTCTGTAGAAAACGCTAATGAGCTTCTCTACGGGAATCTCGTAGGATTCCTATAAGGAAAAAAAATCCTAAAGGATATTATATATTTTGTGTACAATTTAAATAACACTGTCTGGCCTGGTGGTCAACGGAGAATTTTATTTCACAGACCTTTTCTGAAGGACCGCTTTTTTCAAGAAATTGACCAAATTCTCATTATATATAGTACAACGCTATATGGTATGTCCGAATCATACATGTCTTAATGAGTTCCAAAGAAGTTTTGTTAGGGGTATAGTAGACGAGGTTACACGTGTATCTCTCTTGTCGAACAGTCGACGAAAGAGTGTCTTAATCATTTCTGTTAAGGCACAGGTCTGAATATAAAGTTTTATGTTGTGGTTTTCTTCAATTTAGAGAAGTTGAATTCTTTAATCTTCCAAGGGATTATCTAATGCACGCAATTGTGTGATGGTGGACAATGCGTTGAAAGGGTTCTGTAAGTATACTTCTACATGAGAAAACAGATCGATAGACGTGAAGATGGAGAGCATCTTCATGAGTTTTCAGAGGAAATAGGAGATTTTCCCCGGATAATCTCATTGGATTCCCATAGACAATATAACAACTCGCATGCGATGTATGCAGTAACAAGGCTACCTACAAATAGTACCATCTAAGATCTTTATGTTTTGAAAGTTCACATATCTGAAGGTGGATTTCTTGTGAAGAATGTTCTCAATGCATCCTAGAGGATTATATTCGCACAAAAAATAAACGCACACCTGGTTTACCTAGTACACAAAACATGTATTCCTCTTACAATACCTATAAAGCTTAAAGAAATCTCGCAAGATAACCCCATTGAATATATACCCACAAATATTACCGTATATGCTATTATTGATTTCTGAAACAAACTGCAGAAAAAGTCACCCAGCAAACATTTGGTTTGATATAACCATCTTGATATTGTATTGTGTTCATGTTGATATGAGTAAGAACATGCAGGTATATGCATAGTTCATGCTATATTTATTGGACAACATTTCGTTAGTTGAATTCTAGTGGCATAACACACAAAAAACCCGGTAGTTCTATGACGCTGCCCTTCATCTCAAAGTATCTTATATATAACTTCATATTTGAGTTAATCTCTTTCATGATGTGTGACCAAATATGGATGTCAGATCCAGCATTCGAAAAGCAAATTGATACAGGTACTTAATCTTGATTTTTATCATAGTAAGAGGTGAACAGATTTTAACGTTTGTAGAGTTACAATCTGTGAGTGTACCAGCCACGCTTAGGTACTGAGTTTGGAGATGCTCAGAAGGTTTCTAATTCCAAGAATATTGTTTCCGAACGCTACTACGTGTGTTCATGTACTGTTATTTCCATGTTATTTTCACGTAATAATTTGGCTTAGATCTCCAAATATAATGGAAATACATATAAATCTTTCATGGCATGGGGTTTCTAGCAGCTCTACCTGGCTTCTACGAGGATGCCGATCCCTCAACAATCAAACCTTTGCTGGAACACTTGACAACCATCTTCACCCGATTGACGGTTAAAGGTCCAGGATAGTTTGTGTATATCATCAACACGAACCGTCCGGAATTATGTTCTCGGCTGCACAGATAAATAAACTTCAGGCAAATTAGTTGATGTTATAGTGCGAGAGAAGCGGTGATAATCTCTCGCGATAAAAGAGAAGAAAATGGTTGGCGTATCTCGGTGAGGCTAGAAGCAGCAAGTTTGTGTATTTATCTGAAGAAAGCGAGAACAATGTTCGAGTACAGGATCCGTTTGTATGTTTTCAGAAGAGATCTTTGATCAGAGAAAGCTGTTTAAAACCAGGCAACTCTATACAGCCGTTCATTCGAGACTGTTTGAATTTGGTGAAACTCAACTCCATGAGCCAGCTATCTCGAATCGCTCACGTAACTTCACGAACTGTATGAGGTAACTTTTAATTCCTGTGCAGGGTTTTGAATCACATTAGATGTTGAAAGACCACCATGATCCCGTGCGATACGGTTTATTCAATAGCCATTTCAGTCTATTAACCGGAGGGTTCGCAGTATTCCAGGGTTATGTCATAATTAAATGACTATAGACCAAGATGTCTATGTGTTCGTTAGTTGAGCCTTGTTTCAATTCAATGTAGTATTTATTCTCCAAAATGTCGCAGTGGGGAATTATTTGCCAATTAAAACATTTTGCTATCTATTGACATTTATTATAAGACTTGCTATAAGCCGTATCCTTCTATCACACACGTCGTCCGTTTGTATGAACGCCCGCGAAAAAAGTAAAATCTATTTTCCTTTATCATGTTTATGTGAGAATTATAGGCAGAGGGGATTCAATTATAATTTAGTTAATTTTAGTGAGATTCGGCAAGTTCGCGAATGGACAATAGTTTATACATGGTAACAAAAAGAATTTCACCAATCGTGTGTGTAAAATGTTTTCCCCAATGACTTCAAAATTTTGAATAACATATGGATGCCTCGAATACAAGCATCCAATATGACGTTATAGTGAGCGGCGGCTGTCCATGAATTTCCGTGCCCGTATGAAAATTTACCATAGTATAGTGAAAATATTCTACTATAATATGCAGTAGATTTAATGCAGAATTCTATAGCGTGTGTACTATTGCACTGTAGTATACTCTAATAGATAATATATTATAGTAACCTACGGAAATACCACAGTATACTGAAATAATATAGTTAAATATTTATGGCAATATTCTGTAGTAAAATGCCATGGTAAAATACCATGGTATACTATACAATAGTGTAGTATATTATGGAATACTATACTATACTATGAAATAAATTTTATAGTACACTATGGTAGAAATATTATAGTATACTATGATAGAACTACTCTAAAATATATAACAATAGTGAATCAGCGAGATATCGGCACGTCACATTACGACAAGTGTTTTCACATCTGCTATTAATTTAAAATGACCTGTTATAATTGAGCAAAAAAACTCAATTATCAGTTATAGGTGACAGATACTTATATATATCCTGCTGTCATTGTGGTTACTTTATTTATTTATTTATTTATACAATCTCTAAAGGATATACAATAATACTGGTCTGGGCTGTTATACATGCTCGTAATATGTGTTTATAGATTTAAATATGTCAATGTAACAATTAATGTAATATTAATTTAATATTAAAATCTTTATTTTAAAACATGACTAGGCCTGCGAACCTGTCGCGTGGCTAAATCTTGTACCCATCACTTCGTGTCGAAATGTCGAGTGCCGCAATGTCAGATGTGTCGCCTGTACTACAGTATAGTGTGGTATTTCTGCTATCGTATATATTACAGTGAAAACTCAAAATATCTTACGGAATAACTTTATGCGAAAGGACTACAATCCCTCATCAAGACTAACTGACCGTCTTAGTTCATCGATAATATTGGTGTTCAATAAAACTGATCGCCTATATATTAGTGTCATAAGCCCCACAACCATGCATTGTTTAGCTCTCCTACATGTACATACAAAGTGTATCATTGATAGGAGGTTTATTTTATCTATGTGAAATTTGACGACACAATATATGAACAGCATCGATGTATTCCAATTGGTATTAATTGTTCAACCTTTTGGCTGACCTATATCTGTTCTCTCAAGAATAATATTACATTCAGAAGGTATCAAAACAGATCATTTCAAAGTTCATTACCAAACGCTATGTAGGCGATACATTTCGGTGTGAATAATCGCTATATTAATGACGCAGTGCAGGATATATATCCACCTTCACTGGATTTGAAGGAAACAAGAGATATCCCTAATGGCACATAATATTTATACCTATATCTCTATCGCCGACCTCACGACAAGAGAGAGGATTACGATTTCGACATCGTTAGCTATTCGTTTTTGGACAATAATATTTCAGTGGAACCTATATATGGCGTACCATTATACATATCTCGCAAAGTAACATTTGCTAGATCATGTGTAAAATGTTGATTTTAACCAATATTTTAATCAGCGCTTTCATTAAGAGTTTCTCAAATTTGCCGATTCATCGTACGATGAAGGACATTACGAGCTTATAGGATGCAAGATCTTGGCGTTATGTTTCGTAATTCCGCCTAAACGGGCTATAGGTGTCGTAAGAACCCCATGAACTTGAAGATCTTCATGCTGTTCATATGAACAGTCACAATCAAAGCGTGACTGAGATACATTCTCTAGATAACGACTATTTTAAAGAAAATCATTTGGATGTAAAAATACTGATTTAGCAATATTAAGGATTTGATGTCTGGAACATTATTATCTTGCCAGCATCATTGGAAACCGCTGACCGATTCTCTCTTGCTGGAAACTAGCCCGTACTATCATTGTGTTTTGATTTGGTACTAATTCTGTTATACTGGCTAGGGCGGTAGAACGCGGATAATGAATGAACGATGGCTGAATATTGACTGACGGACTAGACGCTTTGATTGTGTTTGATTTGGTATTAATGCTGTTATACGAGTAATGTCTTTAGATTATGGACGCAGGAATTCTTTAATGGACACCGGCTGAATATTGGGTAACGGACTAGACACTTTAATTGCAAGTTTGAGATGGAATATATTAGTACGGTATATAGTATGTTAAACCACGTTTTGCTTTATGCTGTGTTCATCATGTTGATGTCCTGGAAGCGATATGAACGGCTCCAGCAAAGGGCATCGTCGTTTACTAAGTTGATTTCTACGCATTTTTACGAAGCCGCCGAAGCGTGACAAAGATAAACTTGTTTGGAAATGACTCCTGGATGTACAGGCTCCAGATCGGACATTCGTTTGGCACACGTGGTACGTCAAAAAGTTCCATTGCCAGGCATACAATTGGGATTCATCACAACACGAGCTTGTTACTTACAAGACATTTTTGCAATGATATCAACAATACACAATGGTGTTTCTGTCGCAACATCCTTCGTTTTGGTATTAGTAATATCATACGAACGTGGACTCGCGCTTTTGGCGATAGAGCTATACAATTATATATTCGGTCTCGTCATAAACTGAGCAGACATCTTTCAGGCAATTATAATCCGGATTTCCTTGAAATAGTAGCACATTTCTTCTCTGAATGGGGTTTCTTTTGAATTAACATGATTAATGCGGGCATGCAATTACAAGCGTCTAGTCCGTCATTCATAATTCAGCCGTCGTCCATTAAAGAATATCCGCGTCCATAATCCAAAGACCTATTCCATATTCCATATAACAATATTAGCACCAAATTTAAAAAGACAATCATAGTCTACATAAACATAGGCTAGTTTCCTGCAAGAGAGAAGCGGTCAACAGTTTTCAATGATGCCGACAAGATATCATGATGTTCCAAAAATATAAAATCCGTATCGCTGATCAGTATTCTTAATCCATGATAATTGTTGTAAGTCGTCATCTAGAGAATGATGTATCTCAGTCACGCTTTGATTGTGGATGTTCATATGAGCACCATGAAGATCTTGAAGTGCATGGGTTCATACGGCCCCTAGCCCCGGGTTAAGCGGAATTAAGACTCAAGTTACGAAACGTAACGCCATAGATCTTGCACGCCACGCTCGTATTTTGCTATCAGCAAGCGATATGTACCGCCAAATTTGAGAAAATTTGAGTGGAGGCGATTGGTGGAAAGCTTTCACTAACTAGTTAGGGTTTATAGGCGTCAGATCCGACATTCAATATTCAGCCGTCGTCCATAAAAGAATTTTCGCCTCAATAATAGAAATACCTGTTTTATACGACAGTTAGCATCAGTTCCAGGTATGTATGAAATGAAAATTATAATAAAATATACGGTTTCCGGCAAGAAAGAAGCGGTCAACACTTTTCAATGATGACAGCAAGACATCATGATGTTTACATCAAATCCTGATCACTGATTATCAAAAAGAATTTTCAAGTCGTTTTCTACAGTATGATGTGTCTCAGTCACGCTTTGATTGTGATTGTTCATTTGAGCAGCATAAAGAGGAAAAAATACATGATGATCAAACGGGACTTAGCCCGAGTTCATAGATCGTATTTTGCCGTCAGTATTCCTTGACAGTACTCTTTGTCGCGTTACTGAATTTACCCGTTGTACAGTTGTTTTTAAAAGGGTAGAAAGAAGTTTAATCGTGCGTCTTCTTGAATCCGCTATACATCTAGCATTATCTGGTGGTTTGTCCAAGTTGGATGCCTAGTACAGTGTTAGTATTATAAATTTTAAATGCTTTCTTAAGTTGGTAGGTGGATATTTTTTCCAAACGTGGGTTGTCATCATCTCCACTCTTAATTCTGCAAGTTTTTGGTTCTTGTTTTGACATCCATTGAGATGTTTTAATACGCGCTCTGAGCACTTCGGAAAATAAAACAGCATTCAATGTTTTGATCAATCGATTCTCAAATTGTAGGCATATTAACTGATTTCCGGAGAGGTAAAATTGAAAGCAGAACTAAAATATTGAGATATATTCACGTATATGATTTATAGACAACTGACAGTGAAGAGCGGTACGGCAGTTGAATTTTAATGTAACCAAAATTCAATTAAAGTTCCTGGTTAAATGTGGAAGTCATTGTCAAGGGATGCTACTCGTATATTCATATTGATTGTCAACACCATACCCTAGTTATCGCCCTTTGAGTAGAGCCGAGTCTTTGGGTGGCATCCGTTCATCATTAACTCGAACCTGTATTCGCCAAATGGATAAAACGCCACAAAGCATATTAGTACAACTAGTTTTTTATGACTAAAAAATCCATATTGATATATTTGAGACTTGAAGATGTGGCTGGCATTTTGGAAAACGGATTTATCGTGGTGTTAACCAGTTTTAACTTTTAGCCAAACGAGTTATGATGGATAACAACTTATGTGTTTATTAGCTAGTGACGTTTCGCTGTAGTTACTTACAATGGTGGTTCCAAAACGCTGTTAGTAACTACAGCGAAACGGCACCAGCTAACACACATGTACGTTGTTATCCATAGCATTTAGTTTGATTACTAGTTTCCAACTTCTGAAAAGCCTCTCAAAGAAGTTTTAGCCTTCAAGAAATAGTTTTGGGGTGCTCGCATTTTTGTGAGGATGCTCGCACGGTTTATCAATATATAAATGGATAACCTGGCACAATGAAAATCGATTATCCGCTGAATATGCATGATCTTTTTCTTCAATTTGTCATTTTAATTCCACTATGCGGTCCTTAAGCTAATGCTGATCTTTGTCTGCCGTTATAGGTGTGGTTTCAAAACAGAAGAGCCAAGTGGAGAAAACGTGAGCGTTTCGGACAGTTACAGACAATGAGGGCCATGGCGGCATCACATGGGTATGACATGCCCATCTCCGCAAGACACGACGCTTATACACAGGTTTGTACATGTAAACTTCAATTATCACTATGTATTGAATAAAATTCGAAAATTTGGATCTCAGTACTCGCGGCGACGGTTGAGTCTGTAGTACAACACGTTATATAATATTCATCATGGACGCCCTTACAAATTTTTTTTATAGGATACTATAAAATTTTATCTTATAGGATCCTATAAGATTTTGGCCCAAAATCCTATAAGATTTTTTAATAGGACCCTATAAGATTAAAATCTTATAGGATCCTATAAGATTTTGGCCCAAAATCCTATAAGATTTTTTAATATGATTCTATAAGATAAAATCCTATAGGATATTTTAATAGGATCCTATGGGATTTAGTTATGGAATAGAGGATTTCTCTATAAACTTTCTATGAGAACATTTGCATGAGTGATATAGGTCATCTTTTATGGTAAATCCACGAAATACAAAATGTCCCTGTATTGTAAAATAGTAAATACATCAGAAAATGTATTAGCGTAAACGCTGCTTATTTTGGATGTAGCACAGATACGTTACAGGGAAAGATATTCTGGTGAATTTACTAATGCACGGAAACAAAAAGAACAAGCAAATAAATATAATAAATATTTTCTTTATTATATACATGTGCACTATAAAGATAGATATTCATGGAGGAATGTGAACAGAGTATCATAATATCCATCAGTTTCCTGTAGAGCTTCTGCTCGCCATTCAGTTTAGATTTCATGGCATCCAGAATGGCCTTCTCGGAGCCGGGAATGTTCTTCTGGCAGTCCTCTGGAAGAGAATAAAATAATTTGCAGTTAGCCGCTATGAGAAATAATAACAATCCATGAATGGGGCTAGATTGAAAATATTCCGTACAAAGATCAGTACTTTTATTTCTTAGGATTTTTCAGAATCTTATAGGATTTTTCAAAATCTTATAGGATATATACTGTGTCGCAGTGTTATCAGTCAAAGATTGTGTAGCTTGATCAGTAGGTTTACGACATATCATATAATATATTTTGATACATTGGCAGGCTTTTTATTAGAATAGATTCAGTTACTGCTGAGAATTTTGGATATATCGTTGTTCTCATGCAGTTTTTATTTTCATGAACCCTGGCGTATAACATTATGACATTCTACAAACCTTCAACTCCCTAACCCGTCCAACAGAGTTATCCTCTCATGGAACGTAAAACAAAGGACCCCATCTGAGATATTCCTCATTATGACGATAAAAAGTGGTACTGACTTTCCAAGCGAGCGATCGCCATAAGGGTTCAAAAAGAGAAAGACCTTTCAAAACTCTTAGCACAACACATCATCCCTTAGGAGGCAAAATTGATACTTCAATCGAGGAAATCCTGGAACGAAAACAAACTACGAGGCGCCAGGCGTGAATTCCTTGCCAAAAGCAAAGTAGACGGCATTCTATCAGCTCATTATCGGTCGATTGAAGTCTTTACTGGCCCTGCTGAGATGGGAGCACCAGCTATCCTTACTAACAAGCTCTCGCGCAGTGTGCTTGTTGGAAAACTCATGTCTAAAGTTTTGCTTTCTTTTCTTCAAATTTATGAATGTTTTCTCTGACAGGATAGGTCAACAACATCAAACATATTCCGTTACTTTCCATTCCTAGGCAATTTGCTCTCTGTTATTGCACTAACGAACGCAGACTAGCGGGGCGGGGAACACCACGCCCGTCAACAACTTAACTGATAGAACCACGCGACTAGTTCAAACTTGCATGTCAATGACTTGTAAATGGTTTAAGAGAGATTCCTGGTAGAAATCCGCTGAAGTTTGTGACATACACAGAATGTACCTCAAACCTAGGCGAATCAAATCGATATCCTTAAAAAAAACCCCAAATATCCATAAACAATGCAGGAATTTTCAAAACAAGGTATTGTGACGATAGCGAAATGATAGGTTGTTGATTGCCCAGCCATGATCCATTAGACGTTTCCGAATGATTTATCACATGAGCTTTCCCTAAATCTGAATTAGTCCAGTCGAACATATGTTAGATATACATGATATAACCCCCGAGACAATAATCGCAAGATCAATATTACAAGGTCTGGTCCGTCATTCATATTCCAGCCGTCGTCCATTAAAGAATATCCGCGTCCATAATCCAAAGACCTATTCCATATCCCATGTAACAGTATTAGCACCAAATTCAAAAAGACAATCATAGTATACATAAACATAGGCTTGTTTCGTGCAAGAGAGAAGCGGTCAACAGTTTTCGATGATGCCGGCAAGACATCATGATGTTCCAAAAATATCAAATCCGTATCGCTGAACAGTATTCTTAATCCATAATGTTCGTTGTAAAGTCGTCATCTAGAGAATGATGTATCTCAGTCACGCTTTGATTGTGACTGTTCATATGAGTACCATGAGGATCTTGAAGTACATTGGTTCATACGGCCCCTAGCCCCGGGTTAAGCGGAATTAGACACAAGTTACGAAACGTAACGCCATAGATCTTGCACGCTACGCTCGTATTTTACTATCAGCATTTGATATGTATCGCCAAATTTGAGAAACCGATACTGTGTATGTGTGAAATTGAACTTTCCCGATTTAATTCAGCTACGTAAATGATAGAGGCTTTCAATGCTGTCGATACAGGCCATTATATTACTATCTTTGACAACTGTAATTTTTTTGTCATGTGTAGAAACTGGTCTTAATGGAATATACAATCTGGACTATACCTAGTTTCTCCAGTTCTAACCGCACTGCGGTGGCCTAATCGTTAGAGCGTCGGTCTAATAAGCGGTAGGTACTGGTTTCATTCGCTGGCCGGGTCATACCAAAGACTTGAAAAATGAAACTTATGGCTTCCTCGCTTACGTTCAGCATTAAGAGCATAGAACAAGGAATGGTTCGCTCGATGTCAATATAATGTGACTGAATGGGGTGTCAAGTTTGCCTACGGCATGATATTTCAGTGGGACAGCACTATAAAATGGCAGCATTAGATCTGCTCTGCTACAAGTAGGTACCCCCTCCCTTCCCCGCCGTGATATTGCTGAAAAAAATGTTGAAAGCGACGTTAACCCCTATTCACTCACCGACTTCTCCAGATCTATCAAACGGGATATCGTGTTAACCTTTCGTTTTCACGATGTCACCCGATACCCACTAAACCGACATAGACAAATGAGCATTCAGATCAATTGAGAATGAATAATGAACTAAATTTATCCCTCAAAACCCTCACCTACAGCTAAATTTTCACCTATCTGGCGGAAAAACTAAAATCTACACTTGCCTAGCTACACTTCGGATTTGTGGTTTTCTCCTACTTTTAACATGCGATTTTGTCAATTATCTCATTGCCATGAATTGGCATGGCGAAGAAGCCATTTTTTATGGCTAATTTCAATCAGTAACACAAGCGGTAAAAATATAAGCAAAGAAATGTTTGTAGGATAGCATATTGAGTGCACATTTCTAATTAACCCTGAAATACATTAAAATCCATGTTATTTCTTAGATACTCTCATTCATTTCCATCATAGCTCTCCAGATTTGTATCTAATACCGCTTATGCCGGTGCTAGGGGCCGTGTGGTCATATCGTCCAAGTTGCCACATGAACAGGTACAATAAAAGCGTACCTGAGATATAACACATATCACGAATCGTTAGATTCTTGGTATGTGCTTTAGAATAGGTTAACCGGAAGACTATACTGTGAAGTCATGTGGCTCTGTCAGTATGTCGGCACCTCTTCCCACTTCCCTTATATGTGCTGTAATACGAAAATAATTTCTATAAAAATCAAAATGGTCAAGATTTATGATTTTTTGGGTATGCGAGTAGTACAACAACAACAACATAAGAATGTTATTTAGTTGGCTTTACCGTCAACATTTTTGCACATGAAAGGTAACGATTCCCCTTCAATAATATGCAGTGCAAGGAGGTCGTTCGTTTAACTTACACTGAATGAGAAGGAACTGGCTTTGAAATCTACTATGAATTTGCAAATAGATGTTCGAAGTTTGCAATCCTGAATGACTGTATATTTTTTGGTATACATTCCACAGTTCTTAATAACAGTTACCTTTATAGTTGAACAAATGCTTAGTCTCATACAATTGGCATATCGGGTACCAGTTTTGTTGGATACAGATGAAAATGAATAAAATCTCAAGAACGCTATCTTAAGGTCCATAATGTCCTCATGTGGTATAGTTGTGCAGAGAGGTTGAGCACATTAAGGTATCGAATCTGTCCATTTGCCAACATTTTTCGCTTTGAGTCGCAGACTATACGGTTACCAATGAATTTGGCCACCTCTCATATTTTGTGGATGAAATTTTTAATTCTGTATCGTCCAACCAATCATCAATGTCACAGTAATACTGTCATATATATGCCTGCTTCTCACTGTTAACAGAAATATCTTATCTTTTAGATGCAGCAACAGAATCACTGGGCGGCCATGACAGCTAACGGTGTGGCCTACAACATGGGCAGTTCGTGCATGGCTCCTCACACAGATCTGCCCAGCTTTATGGGATTAGCTCAATCCAATCAGCTGGGATTAGCTCAAGCCAACCAAATGGCTGCAGCACACCAAATGTCTCAAGTACAGGTCCACCACCAGCCGCCCACAGGCTCATTGCCTCCGCCACCCCCACCCGTCCAAACCATGGCAATGAACAATTGTACACAACCAACTGTGGAACCGTGCCACGATACGGAAAGACGGAGTTCTAGTATCGCAGCATTACGACTGAAGGCGCGGGAACACAGTGCTGCCATGGGCATACTTAGCGTTTACGGGAAGTGAAAGAGGGACAATTGTAATGTTCATCTCATTATTGCTGTAAGGAAAGAAGTCTCAAAAGCAAGTCAATGCAACTGATAGATCTGAATATTTGGAATGTGAATTTATGCTGAACAAAGATCAGTAACCCGTGCCAACTGATGGGTCGTAGAAACTGAGAGTGAGAGAGATCAGAACAACTTACAGGTACCGTATTAGAAAAATGCAAGTAATATGACTCCGAGTTCGAATGCCTTCATGCGCGAAGGTTTGGATAAGCTCAAGTAATGCATTACACTGTGCCAGTGTTTGTGTGTGGCCATGCTCAGAGAAACCACCTATCATAACCCTTATGGTCGACCGAGTCGTGTGCCGTAATGGATCTTACTCTAAATATGTAAATAATACAAGAGCTAAGTGCGAACTGTTATGAGACTATTGCTTTCTATATTCAGGGAACCCAACCCTAAGTGGCTTTCGAACCCGTCCAGATTCATGTCTGTCAGATGTGAGATGGCTTTTGAACAGAATCATTTTCCGTTCGGTTCTTTGCTTGGGTGTGTTTGTGTATAGGTGTCATTATTCGCGCCTTCTGGAACAATGGCTTCATATGACCTTTGGTGCAAATCTGTATGTAAGCATAATCTTGAATCACTAACAACCATGACCTCAAAGCAACAAGACAAATATATTGAACACTTTGTACTCATTTGGGGAAATAAGCAAGAAAACAAAAAGTTATTTCCTGACGGTTCATGGATCTGCCTCAGAATTGAAGATATTTCACTGAGAAGGCTCATGAACGGTTGATAAGCAAAAATGTTTCCATTTAGTGTTATATCTGTTATTCTATTAAAATCATTTTAGGTCCCTATATTTGATGAAATTCTACTTAACTCTGGCATTCCAGCCAACTGATTGAAAAGAACCAGGAAATGTCTTTCACTAGAAAGATTATTCCGCTTATTATTGTAAATAAGAAACCCTACCAGGAATAAAAAGAATATGAACTTAAACAAATGAAATGAATTTCTTTGTATGATTTAGACATATCATGAACATTTGTAGAAAATCGAATCTATAATCAATACAGTAACCAATGATAATTATTCGGCAAATGTAACAGCTGCCCTCCTGTTCAAGGTTAGGGTAAAATTAACCAGGGAATGTCTTTCTGGCACTGCACTTAGGCGAGTAAGCACATGCATGGTGAAAAATTCTGCGTGACCAGTGCCGCTCATATCACCATGATATGTCCAAGTATATTCAATCTAACCCTTGTGAATACTCTCTCGATCGATGTGTGATCAATACTCTCTCGATCAATGTGTGATCAATGCTATGCGAAGATGATGTCGTGTATCAGATTGAAATATGATTCTCCTGGTTTGTTGAATAGCCACCGAGGTAGAAAAGAAAAGAAATATGAAATATGTTTCTAAGATGACGTCCCACGGAATGAGTCTGGTATATAATTATAGGCGTCAGATCGGACAGTCAATGCTCAGCCATCGTCCACAAAAGAATTGCCGCGTCAGTAACCGAAATATATCTTTCGTACGAGATTTGGTATGGATTCCAAATATGCATGAATTGAAAATGAAAAGAAACAGGATTATGTCCTGTAAGACTGAAGCGGTCAACAGTCAGCAATGATGACAGGAAGACATCATCATCATGTTCCTTACCACTGCTCCGTTTTCTTTATCCAAATGAATGTACAAGTCGTTATCTAATGATGTATCTCAGTCACGCTCCTTGTGACTGTTCATGTGAACACCATGGAGATGGCGATGTCCAAATGACCCCTAGCCCCCGGGTTTAGCTGAATTAGACACAAGCCGTTCAGATACTGATTAAATAAAATAAGAAGCATTTATATCAAAATAACAATTTACATAATCCAGTGGCATGTTGGCTGTGGACACTTTGGAAAGAAGATTACAAATCAGTGATACGATATGAGCATCATGATTGTCTTGGCTGCATCATTAAACACTGGTCACCGTTTCGTTCTTGCAAAGAACAAGCTATTGTTCATACATATACACAGCGAGATATTCACCAGCCAGTACTGTGCGGTTCACAACTGAAAAGTACTGGCAGGAAAGGTCCTGTTACCAGCAGGCACAGTTACCTTCCGCAGGTTACCATCCGATGGGCGAGTGGACAGTACCATTCAGTTGGCAACTGGACGCTTATCAGATAGTTACTGTATGGTAACTGGTAGGTAACTGTCCGGTAACCAGCAGGTGAATAAAACTGTCGGTAAACACCGTCTGGAAACTGAACAGCACCTGCCAGTAAGCAGTCAGTTACTGGTTCATTTTTAAATGCGTAGTACTGTAAGGGGACCTTTCCTGCCAGTTCAGTTCAGATGTGGACTGCACGGTACTGGCTGGTGACGGTAACCAGCTGGAAATGGCTGGCGAAAGTTTGGCTGTGTATAATTTAGAGATAATATGGCCTTATGAATTAGGTTTTTTTTATTATGAACGCGGAATTTATTGAAGATTGAATGAATTACGAAATGGCATTTGAATTCCGGATCTGACGCCTGCATCCAATCATTTGGACAAATCCCTGTCACTAGAGAACGATTATAGGTGTCTCAATTAATATTTAAATATTTATGCATAGTTGTCTCAACCAGTGTTTCAATATTCAATACATGGAATTCAGTTAAATACATGGTGTTTAAACTCCCTTCACTCCCAGATTGAGCATGCTATGACTCAGCATAAAATATTGTTCAAATCTAGCGACCGTGGATATATATTCTACTGTTAATGTAGGGGTCCAATATAGATCCAATGAAAACTAAGACACAATATTGTTCACGTATGGTTAGGGTGGATGGAGGGTATCTAGTTCCATGCTGCTTCAAAGATTTCTTCTTTGAAGCAGCAGGAACACAACTGGACTGGGTGGTACTTAGTTGGTTCGATATGATTAAAATAATGTTGAAAGCGTCGTTAAATCCTATTCACTCACTGTTCACGTATGGCGAAGCAAGGATTGCCTGCAGTTCTTTATCTTTCAACATTCTCTGTAGTTATCCGTATTCTGGTATAAAGAATATCAACATTGGTTTTGAATGAATGCCCATTGGAAAATGTTAAATACTGCTGATGTATTGTCTTGAGTAATTTCACGTAGATATTAGACTGATCACGTTGTGTAGAAGAAATTGAGAACAGATGGTAGCTTTTCGCCTTAAAATTAAAGCGCATGCCCCTATAGCTAGGTGAACAAGTGTATGCAAAGGCTGCGTGCTGATGTCTTTTAATTTCTACATATATACCCAGAGTTTATGTTTCTGATGATCATCTGATGAATATTAAATGTCATAACTTCCTCTTGATTTCGGTTGGCACGATTATCTACATTCATTTATTATTTCTTGATTCCCCTGTTTATGTTATTTGGAACACACTTTCCAATGCAAGCATCAGTTCCGACACTAAATAGTCATCGTCAATAAAGAATTCTCGCGTCGATGATCGAAATGTTTGAATGGTAAGACACTATTAGAACCGAAATCCAAACAGGCATCAAATAAAAATATACATATACACATTAGCTAATGTGCTAATTAGCTAATTAGAGAGAAGTGGTCAACAGTTTTCAATAATGCTGTTATTAAAGACATCATGCCATTCCTATCGCCAGATTCGTATACCTAACCAGAATTCCATAAGGAAATGATTTTCTACGTCGTTTTCTGGAATATATTGTACTGAGTAACGCTTTCGTTTTGCCTGTTCATATGACCACTATGGAGATGTTATATTCCATGATTAAGGTATTAATGAGAATTAATGACACCAGCTACGAATCGTAACGCCAGATCTTGAACACTAAGATCGTACTTTGCTATTACATTGTGCGAGAAACTTGCAAGTGCTATTATCGAACCAGTTTCTGCAAATAAATGCTCTGTGATAGTGATTGAACTCGTCACATTTTCTAAAGGATCTACCAAATGCTACTAGGCGAGATATATATATGCCGTACGCAAGCTCTTCCGGAAGTTTACTGTCTAGGACAGGGCACTTGACAGGTCCAAATATTAAACATCTCTTTCATTGTAGAGTCATTCTTCTTTATAGAGGTATATGCCCGAATTTGAAGACCAATTTGGAATATCTGTTGTTTCCTCCAATCCTATGAAGGTGTCTTTGTAACTTTCACGGATTGTCCAAAGCATGGAGATTGTATATATAGCGATTCTTGATATTTTCTCGATATAGTCTTATTCATAAGAAAACAAATATAGGTCAGTCATCTGACTGCACAACTAATTTTCGTGATATATATATAAAACAACTAATGTCCATTGGAATACAAGCGTCTAGTCCGTCATTCATAATTCAGCCGTCATCCATTAAAGAATATCCGCGTCCATAATCCAAAGACCTATCCCATATCCATATAACAGTATTAACACCAAATTCAAAAAGACAATCATAGTATACATAAACATAGGCTAGTTTCCTGCAAGAGAGAAGCGGTCAACAGTTTTTAATGATGCCGACAAGACATCATGATGTTCCAAAAATATAAAATCCGTATCGCTGATCAGTATTCTTAATCCATAAATCGTTGTAAAGTCGTTATCTCGAGAATTATGTATCTCAGTCACGCTTTGATTGTGACTGTTCATATGAGCACCATGAGGATCTTGAAGTACATGGGTTCACACGGCCCCTAGCCCCGGGATAAGCGAAATTAGACACAAGTTACGAATACGTATATGCTGTTGAAAGAGTGTTGCCAAAACAAGCGTCTAGTCCGTCATTCAATATTCAGCCGTCGTCCATTAAAGAATTTTCGCGTCCATAATCCAAAGACCTATTCATATAATAACGTTAGCATCAAGTATCACATATACATGATAAACAACTCTATAAACATGAAAATGGAATCATGTTATACAGGACAAATATTCTTTTCCCTCTCATAGGCGTCACAATACAGGTTCGTTGAAGAAGTATCAGCGGTAAGTCCTTCCTTGCTGTAACCTGTAAATAATTTAGATAAATTGTTACTAAACTCGTCGATCCATTAATGCCGGAAATCTTCAGATGGCTTCATTTATAACAAAAAGAGTAGATACACCTGGAAGATTTCTATAGATAAGTTTAGCGGTATAATCGTGTGTAGGTTATTGACTGGATATTTCCAAATACAAAGGCCTTCCACTTGACCTTGTGATTGAAACCATAAACATGATCGTGCAGGGTCTCAAATTTATACTGCAACAATTAAACCCAAACAAGCTTAAAAGTGAGGATAATTGACTTCGATTTTCTGGAACAAGATATATACATATGTAGGCCATGTCAATAGCCCGTGATGAGAGAACACACTATTGGTGGCTCTCTGTGTTTTTATTCCATTACGCCCTCGCTAAACCCTTGTCTTTGACTGAAAGGAGAAGCCTAGGAAAATGTGACTTAATTGAAACCACACGAGTTTAGTGAGAAGCCAGTAAATTTTGGTACTCGTCTATGCTAAAGCATGGATTCCAAGTCTACTGGCGTTGAAATACAATTCTCCAAACATCTGATAAATTGTTCTGCACTGAAATGCAGTTATCTTTGGTAATACAGAAGACACAGCATTTTGACAAGATAGAATAAGTAAAAGGGGGAAAATCGTTACCTCCATAAGCCCACCGTCGACCATCTCAAACTCCTACGATTTCACACATGATTTAGTCTACGTAATGAACGTTTTCTAAAGGATCATGCAGGATTTTGTGAAGGATCCGATATATAATATTTCTAAAGAAGTCTAAATGATCTTATGGGATGTTCTACATAGTGTTATATGATCTGGGAGACTATATGATATTCCCACAGGGCACCTTTGGAACGGTCTACTGGATAATGAATGTTATATGTTCTGTACATTACTCTATAACCCCACTGCAGAATTAGCATTTTAAGGGTCGTGCAAGTGTTAGGAAGGTGATCTAGCATTACTATAAGCAGTCCATTCGGGATATTTTTACCGGACAGTATAGCTGTCAAATTAAATTTAATTTTAATTTGACTTTAAGAGTGAATTCAATATTAGGTTTCCAACATTGACATCTGTTGTACTTCCAAGTTTGAATCTATTCTGTATAATATCCTGCAGTCGAAAATGGAGACTACTATTCGGATTGTTATATGATAAAAAGTCTATCAATATCTACACTATTGCATTTATAATTTTCTTTATCAACTGAAACCGAACGCGAAATAAATACACCATATGTCAGGCTCTAGTCCACACTGTTTGAAATAATTAATAATGACAAAGGCGTGGTCATCTCTCGTTCCGTTAGGACAGGATGGTAGCAACTATACTTGACAGCTCACAGACAGTGTATCGTTTCACTTTATTTGCCTCCTCAAGTACTAAGGTGGAGTTTCAATGAGTATTCTCTGCCATGTATATAAACGTGGAGTAATTCTAATGTTCAAATATAATCGTTCAATAATGATATGAATGTAGAGAATTTGACATTGACCTCTAGCTTACTTAATCACGTTCTCTCCTATGATAATGAGAGATTAAATAAGCGATTGACAGTGGGTGCTCTGATACTGTTCATGTTGAATTTGTGATCTGGGTTGGCACGTAGGTTTTCCATCTTGTTTCCAGAAGTAGGCTTGATTATCAAGCATAGGTTTGACTGAGGTACGAAAAATGTAAAAATGTTTGTTTTGAGTGTGGCTAAGGATACAGAAACTAACTTTAAGATCAGAAAAAAATAAAAGTTAAATGCAGTGAACAGGTAAGTTAACGAAATAAAACGACGGAAATTACACCAGAACTTGACCGTATAATTACTCATTAATACCATGCACACTAGAGTAATTAATTGTCATAATTCATTAGCAACACATGATATGGGCAGAAGAAACTATATTACTGCTGACTGGCGGATTACATAAATTACTGAAAGACGTAAGTGATATTCGGATAGTATCCCCATAATGTTACATAAATAGATCGAAATTATAATCGTCTGTCTTACCGTACATTCGGCGCGAGAGTAAACCGTTTGGATTTCTGTAAGATAGGATGAAAACCGAATCATATTATATAGAACCAATATATTGTTTGGTGCTCAAATTACAACGTTCTAAAAGTTCACACCTTCAATGTTACATGTTGTCGCTTACTCACTATATATGTTCGAACAGGGTTTATCGATTAAGCTCTTACGTGAAGGAAACAATAAATAAATTAAATTTATTGGATATTTTCAGCAGTATGAACTTCCTGAGGTTACTGATTGGATATTTATTTATACAAAAATATCTTACATTTGAACTTGTGATTCAGGCAATAGAAAACAGTATAGACTCAAGGCTTACAGGTTAGGATAATGACTTTCTGGGCAAGACATACCCATATATAGCCCGTGCCGAAAGCCTGACAGTTTAACCCAATATTAATGATTCTCTCTCTGCTTTTCTTCCATTATCATGATTACGCCATAGTTAAACCTTCTGTCTTTCAATGTCGTAATTTAACGGTTTTACGTGAGATGTCAGTAAATTTTGATACTTGCCCATTCTGACGCAGTGCTTACTAAGCCCTTTGGCGTTTGAAGACAATTCTCTAAATAGCCAATACATCAGCAGCTATCTTGCGGTCTGTTTCTTAAGTGATGTGCAGAAGACATACCATTGAGGCAAAATAAACTACAAGAAAGAAGAAGAGAATCGGTACACGGTTGATCTGCGTGCAAGGAATAACTTGTATCAGACCCGACATTCAATTTTCAGCCGTAGTTCATAAAAGAATTTCCGCGTCAATAATCGAAAGATATATTTGGTATGACAGTTAACACCAATGCCAAATGTGTATGAAATATAAACAATAAAACACATAGGATGGTTTCCTACAAGAGAGAAGCGACCAACAGTTTCCAATGATGCCAGCAAGACATGATGATGTTCTTTACATAAAATTCTAATCAATGACAATAATTCTTCATCCAAATGAATTCCCAAGTCGTTTCCAGTGTATGTATCTCATATACAAGCGTCTAGTCGGTCATTCAACATCCAGCCGTCGTCCATTAAAGAATTTTCACATCCATAATCCGAAAACCTAATTAATATAACAGCGTTAACGTCAGTCACGGTTTAATTATGACAGTTCATTTGAACACCATGGAGATGTAAAAGACATGTTATTAAAACGGGTGCCCCGGGTTTAACGGAATTAGACAAAAGTTACAAAACGTAGCACCAGAGATTTTACACGCCACGATCGTATTTTGCGATCACAACATTTGAGAAACTTTGAATGGAGGTGTTTTCTGGTATAGTACTTCTTGACAAATTTGTGCAATAATAATTGGTGACATAATATCGTCATAATCATCTAGCAAATGCTACCAGGTGAGATGTGTATACGCCGTATGCAGGTCCTTCTGAAATATTGATATATAGAGTGGGCAGTTAACTATATCAAAATTGAAATCGTCTTTCATATCGTAGAGTTGACGCGAGGTAAACTCTGATCATTTTTGAAAAGATGTAGGTCGAGATATGATCTTGCATTTATGATATCATTAGTTTCCTTAAAATCTATTGAAGGCAGGCCATATATTCTCCAACGTGTCGATAATTTAGGGATTATCCAGTGCTTGAGGATCGTCTATATAGCGTTTGTTGAAGGAGAAGAAACGGGCTTTGGAAGGGTTATCGTTTGACATTTTCTGCAAATAGGCGTTTTTACATATTATAGATATACAGATATAGGTCTGCCAAAAATCTGGTGCACTGTTGTACCCATTGCGATACCTATACGCTTTTACGCATAATACAACGATTATTATGGATTCAGAATACTGATCAGCGATACGGATTTTATATTTTTGGGACATCATGATGTCTTGTCGGCATCACTGAAAACTGTTGACCGCTTCTCTCTTGCAGGAAACTAGCCTGTGTTTATGTATACTATGATTGTCCTTTTGAATTTGGTGCTAATACTGTTATATGGAATATGGAATAGGTCTTTGGATTATAGACGCGGATATTCTTTAATGGACGACGGCCGAATTATGAATGACGGACTAGACGCTTGTAATTTGGTATAGGGTATTGCCGATACTGAGATATTGAGATATACATATAAAGCATGATACGAGCATTCATCAAGTGGGATTCTCGTATGAAAAATATAGATAAATAAGAATCAATTGGAAACTAATACCTAGCTGGACAATTATCGGACATCGTATCAGCATTCAAAGCAAATTGGAGAATTTGAAGGTTATCAGAGATCAGAGGAGAATGACCGAAATGTTCATAAATGACGCTCTGAAGTATGTGTGTACGTTATTATTTGAAATTGAAGGTAGATTAGGCTGCCCTTGTAAAAAATTTGATGAACCGGTTTGACAGGTTGAATTCACCATCCACTGTGCGAATGAAGAACCAGAGATGATACATGCAGCGAGGTGAGATAGTGGAAGAGTTTTCGAAAGAAGTACGAAGGTTAGCGATGCTGAGATGAACCACACTTTGCGAGATTAGTTAGGCTCTGAAGCGCTTCTGGGGACCTTGATCATGAAGCGATGAACCACAACCCAATCAAATTGAGCATTCGATGGTGCTGTATCTATGGAACATAAATAGCGGGCTACAGTATGTCGTGATTTAAAAAGGATCTAGTAAAAGTATGCGGTGAATTTTGTCTGGGGCATAGAAGGGCTGAAGGATGGTCGTAATAGTAAACTAAAACTCGGGGACTTAATAATAGGTAGACTTAATTGTCAGTTTGACATACTTGTTTGGGTAGCTTCATATTAATAAACATATATTTAGAGCATTTGTGAACGCGGTCAGTTCTTTAGTAAATATCTCACTTTTGACAAAAATGTCGTCAAAGGGTATCATAGTGAGGCATAACGAGTTCTTCCGTTCATCTGTTTGAACAATCTCCGTAAACTCGGATACACTTTCACTGAATATTATATCTTACAAACTGCTATCTAAATAGGTGGCGATGACACAACTTATAAATGACGCACATTGTAACTTACATCCATTACATACATGCACCATATATCATACCATAAGGTGCAAAAATGCCCAGACACGTGGCGTGGTGAACGCTCTTCTCTTGAAAGTTCAAAGCCAGCAAGACCCCGATTAGATTCTGGCTGAAAATAGGGAAAGACCATCTCGTTTTACATGGATTACGGCTCGAAATAATTTCAAAGACATTAATTTTTGTAGATTATATCAACTTATTATATTGACATACATGTAGCTGAATGTCTTAACTGATATTTATAAAATATGTTCACCAGACTTGCACCAGCATTGCACCAAGACATCCCAAATGATGTTTGTGAATGTTCCGCTTTCTGTGATTTATTAAATTTCAAGATATTTAATCTTTTTTTTAGGGCGACACCTATAAGATCACACGTCCAATGTTATATGCTATCGCTTACTAACTATTTATCCTCGTACAGGATTTATCAAGAATAAGCTCTTTCTTGAAGAAAACAGTAAATAATGTAGAGTTATTGTCACAGAACCCAGCTACCTGTTAACACCGGAAATCTTTACTTGCCCTCATTTCCACCATTGGTTATATACATGTACAGCGAGAATGTTTCTATGGATATTTTCAGCAGTATGGACTTCCTGGTGTTAATGAGCTGATAAATATATATACAAAAGCCTCTCACTAGACTTTGTGATTGAGAAAGTAGATAGCATCGTGTATATATGCTCAAGGCCTACAGGTTAAGATAATGGCTTTCTGGGCAAGATATACCCATATATAGTCCGTGTCTAAAGCCTGACAGTGTAACTCACTATTGATGATTCTCTCTCCGTTTTTCTTCCATTACCATGATTACGCCATCGTTAAACCGTTTGTCTTTCAATGTCGAAATTTAACGGTCTTGTGTGAGATACCAGTAAATTTTTATACTTAACCATTCTGAGACAGTGGTTACTAAAGTCCTATTTCGTTTAAAGACAATTCTCTGAATAGCAAATACAGTAGCAGCTATATTGAGGTCTTTTCTTAAGTAATACAGAAGGCATACTATTGAGGCAAAATAAACTAAATTTTATATGAAAGAAGAGAGTCGGTACACGATTGATCTGAGTGCAAGAAATAACTTGTATCGGTGACGATGAATAGCAAGCATCAGATCCGACATCAATATTCAGCTGTCGCTCATAGAAGAATTTTCCCGTCAATAATAGAATGATCTATTTTGCATGACAATACTAATTCCAAATTTGTTTCAAATACAAACAATAAAACATAAAAGATGGCTTGCTACAAGAGAGAAGCGATAAACCTTTTCCTATGATGTCAGCAAGAAAAGATCACTCTTTAGTATTCAAATGAGTCGTTTTCCATAGTATGTATCTCATACAAGAGTCTTGCCTGTCATGTAATATCCAGTCATCGTCCATTAAAGAATTTCCGCGTCAATAATCCGGAGACATAATTCGCATAACAGCGCTAGCGCCAGTCACGCTTTAATTGTGTCCGTTCATTTGAACACCATGGAGATGTAAAAGACATGATATTAAAACGGGTACCCCGGGTTGAGGGGAATTAGACACAAGTTACAAAAGTAGCACGAGAGATCTTACACGCTGCGATATTTATTACAACATTTGAGAAACTTTGATTGGAGGTGTAGTTTGGTAGTATAACCCTTTTTGGCAAGTGTGTGCAATGATATTTTGTGACGTTTATTAAAATCGTTGTAATCATCTAGCAAATGCTACCAGGCGAGATATGTGTACGCCGTATGCAGATCCTTCTGGAATATTGATATACAGAATGTGTATTTATTTATGTCGAAAAAATAACCGTCTATCGTCAGATTCGACATGAGAGAAACCCTGATCGTTCTTGTAAAGGTATAGGTCCAGATGTGATTTTCAACTTAGGGTATCAGTAGTTTCCTTTAAATCCAGTGAAGGCGTGGATATATCCTTCACAGCGTCGCTAATAGAGGGATTATCCAGTGCTAGGATATCGTCTATATAGCGTTTGTTGAATGAGCAGAACGGGCTTTGGAATGGATATCTTTTAACAATTCCTGCATATAGGCGTTTTCATATATAGATATACTGACAAAGTTCTGTCATTAAACCGGTGCACTGTTGTACCCACTGGGATACTTATACGCTTTTGGTATACGAGCATTCATCAAGTGGGATTCTCGTATAAAAAATATAGATAAATAAGTATCCATTGGACACTAATACCTAACTGGACAATTATCAGATATTGTATCAGCATTCAAAGTACATTGGAGAATTGGAAGGTTATATATATCACGATGGTACGAAAATTGGACTGTTTTTATTTCGCCTATCGAAATGATTCCCAAACCACCAACTTTGGAGATCAGAGGAGAATGAACGAAATGGTCATAAATGATGTTGTGAAGTATGTGTGTACGTTGTTATTTGAAATTAAAGCTAGACTAGGCTGTCTTTGTAATGAATTTGTGGAAACGGTTTGACAGGTTGAATCCACCGTCCACTGTAAGAAATAATCAAGCAGAGATGATACAAGCAGCTGGGTGACATAATGGAAGAGTTTCCAAAGAAGTATGAAGCTTAGCGGTGCTGAGGTGAACCACGCTTCGCAAGATTAGTTGGGCACTGAAGCGCTCCGGGGGGTCTTGATCATGAAGCAATTAACCATAACCCAACCAAATATAGCATAAGATGTTACTGTATCTATGGAACATAAATACTGCACTAGATTGGGTCGTGATTTAAAATGGTCTGATAAACGTTTACGGTAATCGTTTTTGTCTGGGACAGAGAAGGGAGAAGGACTGAAGGATGGTCGTAATAGTAAACTAGAACTGGGGGATTTCAAATGGTTGGCTTAATGGGGTCTTTCCACATTAATCCTTGGACAATGATATCTTGCCCCGGTGTCGGCGATACTGGTACACAGTACTTGGGCTACCGCGTGCGCGGGTTGTTCTCGTAATCTCTCCCCTATATTTATGAGATGAAGCGAGTTTTTCAACTATTGATAACTGGTGTAAATATAATAGTATGGGTAAAACATTCCTACTTTTCCGAGAAAGGACCAATGCGTTTACATTTATGATAATTGTCGTAACTTCAGGTCGAAAATATACCAGTTATCATCGATTAAAAATATATTCTGGGTTAAACACATGGGGAAGTGCTCGGAATGACGAACCACAGCTCAAGCGGCCAGTCAGGTGTCTGTGCACCGCCCGCTGCCATTGAGGCCAGACAGCATTACCAGGGATTAACTTGAACTATAGTAGGAACTGCTCATTGTACGTTTGACATACTTATTTAGGTTGCTTCGCATTAATAAACATATGTTTAGAGCATTTATGGACGTGGTAAATTGTTTAGTAAATATTTCACTTTTGACCAAAATGTTGTCAAAGGGTATCACAGTGTTCATCTCTTCGATCAATCTCAGTAAACTCAGATATATATATCACGGAATATTATACCTTACATAGTGGCTCGCTGGCAAGCTGGGTGAAACAATTAGAAATGACGTACATTGTAACTAACATGCACCATGTACCATACCATAAGGCACAATGCCCAGATACGTTGCGCGGTAAACGCTTTTCTCCAGAAAGTCCAATGTAGTCTAGTCGCTTAGGTGAATAATCATAACACGCCGGATTAAAGCACGGAACTTTGCACAGTTACTGTACATAGGATACAAAAGCATATCCCGGGTAGGTGCCCGACCTGGGTGACCTTGTTCTCTCAAAATCCAAGATGGCCGCCAATATGGCTGCTAAATATTCAAATGGTCATATCCTTGCTCGTATGTTGGCTAACATCTTATTTGAAGTGGCCATATATATGTTTTGTAGGGCACGGAGATCATAAACGAATATTTCAAATAGGTTACAATGACAGATTTAATCAAAAATCAAGATGGTCGCCAATCAGTTGACGAAACTTGACGACATATGGAAATAATTCATGTCCAATAATTTTATCGTTATATAAACAATAAAGAACTTGAGCTGTGACATAATTTAGACATACACGAATAACTGTTTCCCAAGTACTTTTGACAGGGCTATGAATACTGAGTCATGGCTGCATGTTTATTTACAAGGTCGTTGATCTTCAGGCCATCAATTTACTAATACAAGAACGGCATTAGTATTGCGGCTGAGCGCCATTTTTGAATGAAATCGTGAAATGCTGGATTGGAGCTGACCCATCTCGGCATAGTAAATGCACATGTTATATACAAACATTCCGCATGACGATGAACGACCTCAGTGACCTACTTTTCGAAAAATCCAAGATGGCGTCTGTCATGGTATTGTAGTCTTATTATTAGACAATGTGGATGTTTCTGGAATGTAGAGCTGACGCAAGCTCGTTTACGTATTATTTTATGGGTCAGCCAATTGGAGCTTTCTAGAAAATTGTTGTAAATTGTATCTAGGTCAGATGATGCGGTGACGCTGTGTATTCTAGAAGCTTCTTGATTGGGCAGAATGATCTCGAATGCCTCATAGAGTATAAATAGCGCTCAGTCAGTCAGTCAGTAGGGAATTCAAACTGAGTTTTTATGTGGGTGTTATACTGTGTTACCTTTGTCTGTAATTACGGACTGCTGGATTATTTACTCCTGTGTATTAACGTTTACGCTATTGAACCGTCGGATATTGGACACTTACTGGGATTGTGAGCAACTGAGCAGTGTTAGATTACCATTATACAGAAGAGCGATTTTTGCGCGTCAACAAGGACTGTAATGTGCACATCGATATAGCAATGAACAGTAAGACTATATTTCACACATTTATTTGTTGTATTAACCTTACTTAAATTGTATATGATTTTAGTATTGTAAATAAATATTTGATTGTTAATCCTTGACTTCACAATTTTTTCTGTTTCGTTTTGTTGACGTAACACGTCCAGTATATCTGTCAAACATGTAAATACCCGTCTTTCTGTTCAGTGTTAGTCTAGAATGTTCATTAAAATGACTAAATATGCCTTTGTGTTGTTCAGAAATTAATACATTGGTAGTTCTAACCCTTTGCAAACAATAGTGTCAAAAGATACTATTTTAAAGTCAAACCTCGTATCATAAGATATGTAAACTATGCAAACTATGAAAGAGGATGTGAAAGTGCTGCGCAATTGTTGCTGAACCATACTAAGTGGCACAAAGCATGTGATCTAAGTTTTCCCAGCAAAACACTTGACAGATCGAAAGATCGCCAAAAGAACAAGCGAATAAATAACGCTGATTCGGGGAAACAGAAGTCTAAACACCAATCACTCTGAGCCTCTGGTAGCACCGAGCAATCTTCTGTATGTACTCTCAAGGAGTGCTGCATATATGCTCAACGGTGACTCTAGACTATGGAAGATGGCTACCCTGCTGCAAGATACAGAACTCTTATCACAGACTGCCGGAGGAGATTTAGCGGCAAATGTTTATTGAAGCTAAATAACATAATATATGTCTGATGACTTACAATAATTGCTTCAGAATTTTTAAGAGAAAGAGACAAGTCGTAGGCAGGTAAAAGTTAAGACATCGTAGAATCCAAAGAGAACCTACATATTCAGGTTTGCTGAGTTAGGTGTAATACATATATATGAAGAACGACTAAGCATTCTGGGATTGTCGAAGACCATCAACAAATCCAGGCTAAAGAATGGGTTCCTAGCACACATTCTGCTGGAGTCAGGAGTAGTCTGATTAAGGACCGTAATATACATCTTCAACATCGCTTTTAATGTAAGAAACCATAGTTTCGCAAACACCAAGTATTCACTTTCAACCAATGACACGATTTGGCTCTTTCTCTCCGCACTTTTGTAGGTCACAAACCCCTAAATGGTTTTGGGGTGCAAGGTGGTATTACGGACTAAAGCTTCTGGGGATCAACGATTGGTCATTATATCGGACAGGGCGGAAAATGGTTTCTGATCTATTTTTAGCTCGCCGTATACGAAGTAGGTGAGGTATTGGGAGAGAGAGGGAGAAAGTGTTGGTGTCGGTGTTGGTGTTGGTGTCCGGTTAGGTTTTTATGTTTAGGCTGGACTTAGAAAGTTTTCTGGGTTAATCTTTTTTTGTTTAGGCTGGACTTAGAATAATTTTGACTTCTTATTAGGCATGAGATGCAGTGTACATTGTATATACAGTCATACATACCAAATCACATACAGTATATTCCTTTATAGTATTTACTAATAGTTTGGTGACATTATTTTATTTCAGAAGTACAATATCAAAATAACTGGCGGGGGAATCCCGCAGTACCGAACCCCTGTTAGTTTTTAATTTCGTGTCGCCTTAAATGAAGGACGCCATTTCCTTAAATTTTGTTATCAAATTCTCGTTGACCCTGAAGCTTTTGCACAACCATATCTGTGTCCACACTTTTAACTTAATATATTAATTAAAAGTGAGTTTGAATCAGTTTGTGAGCTCAGTCTTTACCGTGCACATTATTATGGAGCATTACAGTATGATTGGACACAGTTGTCATTGCATTCTTTTATTTGCATACAAATGTGAAGGTTTACCACAGTGCAAGTGTCCCATTGCATGCTGGAAATGATAGATTTAGTCCTACTATTGCACTGTTATTATCTTTGTTTGTTCACATATCATCACACAAAGTTACACCAAGAACGTGCTCAAAATTGCACACCTATTGTTCCTAACTACAATGAACTATACATAAACATGTATTCATCAGATCTATGCAATGGGATGTGTAGGCTTACTTTTGAAAAAAATGTAATCTTTATTGGTAGTTATATAATATAGTTCCTCCTTCAATCCAACCTCAACATCACTAAATATAGAAATCATATTTCTTAATAAATTTATTATTTTAAATGATGTGCATTGCCAATGATGTGCAACCTCAAATGATGTGCCATCCTGAAGGGCTCGATCTTTTTGCGAAGCTGCAAATATCTCTTATATGTGATACTAACCTATTAGGTAGGAGATGCAGTGTACATTGTAGGTTTATACTTGGTGTAAGAACGCACAAGACAAAGCCTACAATAGCCTGTCTGAGCTCAACAATGCGTCTAGACGTGACCCTTTTCAGCTGCACAAAAACCTCAACAATGCGTTCTTACACCAAGTATCGACCTGTTACATATACACAAACACGTCAAATCAACTACAATATATTCCTTTATAGTAATTACTAATAGTTTAATGACATTATTTCATTTCAGAAGTACAATATTAAATATTAACCCCTGGTGGTTTGGAATTTTTTGTCGCCTTTAATGAAGAACACCATTTCCTTCAATTTTGGTATCGAATCCCATTCCTCATCATGATTCAACCTAAAGCTTTTGCACGAACCATATTTGTCCAGGCATTTCACACCCACATCTCAGACCAAATTTCAATTGTACATGTATTCATAATGACATGTATAAGCTTACTTTTGGAAAAAAAGGTTATCTTTATTTCAAGTTTTATAATATAGTTCATCTTTCAATCCAACTTTAACATCACTGACAAAGAAGTCAAATTTTTATTGCAATATGTATTGTCATTGCCAGTGATGTGCAACCTGAAGGGCTCGATCTTTATGCGAAGCTGCATGTTATTGACAATACCCAAAA
>JAVTVY010006433.1:0-42250 GCA_036873755.1 Hanleya hanleyi
ATTGGTCCATGAACGTCATGTACCGCTGAAGCGTCTCATTGTACCGTTGTACTTTCTCACTATCGCTTAACCCCGGTCTCTGTAAGATCTGTTGCATCTCTCCATCGAGGGTGTTTATCGTCCTCACCGTAGAAGGGACAGGGTAGGGCGATTGGAGGTTTTGAAGGAGCCGAGGTTCGACGAGGACCATTTTTTTCGTGTGGTTCATTGTCGGCCGAAGAGTCCACCCAATACTGGACCCAACACGGAAGCGGCCAACGGTGCTAAGATGGCCCCGAGAAATCCACCTTGCTGTAACACCTTTTTCTTTTGTGTTTGAGACACTCGCTTCTGGACTAAGGTTCGGAGACCTGTCTTATGCTTGGTCAACTTGGTCTTCTGAGCCGGAGTCAGTGGTACGTTGCCTTTTAAGATATTGAGTCCAATCTCGCACAGACAGCACACGAGAGCAGGGTCCGCACCGCGTACAATGGTTCGGACTAACTCGGGTGGGGCCATCTTCAATACACGGAGCGTGGGAGCGTGCTTCCGTACTCGCGCAGACATCCTGTACAACTAATGCTAGAACCCACAATTCTGCTCTTTTTATCTACTTCAGAGAACATAACCCTGCTGTGGTATTCATTCTTTTTTATTATCCCCATCATCAAAACACACACACCCCAGCTGGGGGAGCCACTGTAGGTGTGTTTACATTATGTTTGCATGTACACGTGGTGAGTCTCTCCGGGAAAGATGCCGGTCCGTAGTCGAAGGTGGTCGGGGGTGGTTTGCTTCAGGTCGAAGAGCATATACCCGTGCTGAGGGGTTGTGGCATCTTTAAAGGCTTCCAATGCAAACGGTGTGCGGCCGGGATACATCTGTCTCGCCAGGTGCAGCAGTTGAGTGGTATCTCTCGGGTTTTTGAAGACCACCAGGTAGTGGGCATTTAAGCTGATGTTCCTATGTTCTTTGTTTTTACTGAACAGATTCTGCACAATGTAGATGATGCTGAGCTGTCGATGATGGCTGCCTTGGTAAAGAGTTGGGTCACCCGCGCATCCGTCTCCGCCATGAGATCATCCAGAACCACCAAGGTGTCGGGTTCCAAATCGGCCAGGTTAGGTAGGCCTTCCACGAACGTGATGTGGGGCATTGCTGCATACGCTTCCTGCCATTCTCCGTAACACCACACGACTCTGGCAATGGGTGGAGTGATCATGCTGTCGGCGTGTTCGAGGAGCTTCCTGACGAAGTGCGTTTTGCCGGAGCCCGTCGGTCCTGCGATGACGCAGGTGAAGGGATGCTGCCACCGAGGGTCCATGGTTGGAGATGTATCCGCTGTCGTGGTAACCCGCTCTTGTAAATTTGGTACGAGTGAACTGGAGTGGTGGTGGGCACAACGTCGGTTGTCGTTGTCTGTTCACGTTCAGGGATGATGATGGTGGTGATGGGTGCAACGTGGGTCGTCGTCGTTGTCGGTTCACTGTGAGGGATGAAATCCGGTGGGTCTTCAGACGTAGTGGGTGTTCTTGGTGTAAGTGTGGAGCTTACACTCGTTGTGGCTTGTACACGGGGTGTGGAGGTGGTGGTGGTGGTGACTGGGCTGGATACGACTGGTGCTCTCTGTAGACCGGTTTCACTGACCGGTGTTCTCATTTGGTTAAGTAACGTGCTGACATAGGCTACGTCGTAAAACACACCTCCGTACAACACACTCAGCAGGGTTAGCACTAGTACACCAAAGACCACTTGCACTTTGCGCGTTTTGGAAGACGCTGTGTTCAGAGACGGATGCACCGTGTTCATGGTTGGACGTGGAATGAAGGAGGACGGCAGTGGTGTCTGGCTTTATAGTCGTTTCACCTGGTTGGCAGCGACCCAGGAATTGAAGGAACTGGGCCAGCCTTGCCATTTCACGAAATGAAACAGTTTGCCACGTCGACGTTCCGTTTTCAAAATCTGCTCCACCGTGTAGTAGTCTTGCTGTGATTTTACGACAGGCTGTAATTCCATCTCGTAAAACGTGCCTAGCAACGGTTCCCCTTGAAGATCTTCCAGTTCATAGACTCGCTGCTGTCGGGGTAGGCGCCGTTTAATCAGGAAGTGCTCATCGCTCCAGTTGGGCAAGTAACTTTTCTCGAACTTGCCCTTGACTTTACTGATCCGTACAGGGTCGCCGACCTTGAACATCTCCTTCGTCGTTCGTTGCGATGGTCTGGGGTACAAGACACGCCGGACTTGGGCTTCATTGCGTTGGGTCACGGTAATGGGGGCTCTCTGTATACTTCGATGATAGGCTCGATTGTAACCCTCACCAGTTTCGGGAGAACATCGATGTACCGCCTTGTATTCTTATAGGTGAAATATTTATACATGCGACCTTTAAATGTCCTGTTGAACCTTTCCACCACGGATGCCTTGGTCTCGTTGTACGTATGGAAGAAAAACACCTTCTGGGCTTTCAGAAAGGCTTGGAACGGTCTGTTGAGGAATTCCGTGCCTTCGTCGGTTTGCAAATACAAAGGTTTGCGCCCGGTCTTGAAGATGTCTTTGAACGCCGCTATGAGATTCGCCCCCGTTTTCGTCCGGATGGGTACCACCCACGCATACTTCGATAGGATATCGATGCACGTCAAGATATACCGATTCCCATCGTTGTGTTTGGCAAAGGCGCTCATATCAACCAAATCCGCTTGCCACTGGGCATCTATTCCTCCCACGATGACCCGGTTCCGTAGAAAATGGCGACGGACAGCTCGATGTAAGGTATAGGTGTCTTGTTTTCTTAACCAATCTCGGACTTGAGCACGTTGTATCCCCTGGGGTTTGGCCGCTCGATAGAGAGCCGACAATGCACTATAGGCCGCCGGACTGTCGGGACTGTAGTATAAGTTATCCAACACCTTCTCCCAGCGCTTCATGGTGACACAATGATGATGGACCCGGAGAGTATGGTTTATTTATAACAAGTTTCTACCACCGCTGTGTTGGTTGACTCAGTTCAGCCGGGTAATCAATGGCCTCGTCGTCGTCGGGTTCATGTAGTTGTTGTTCATGGGGTTCAGCCAGCGCGTCCTCCATAGCACGAGCCCACGCCAACTCGTCTGATGATCGCTCGTCCGGTGTAAACAGCTGGTCCACAATAGGCACTACTTTCTCCAAGGCTGACCACAGATGGGGGTCTAGGGTGAAGCTTCGCGTAGCATCTTGGTAGCGGCCCAGGCGTGCGAAGAAAGGCCCACGGTATACGTAGATGGCATTGTCTATGTGGATGAGGTGTCCGTCGAGCTCGTCGCTCAACACCCGTTTAAATTTGGTCCAGCCGTCACGCTGTAGCGTCACCGTATTCGATACGGTCTCAGCGGGCGACCAGCAAATAGCTCCACAGTCTTCCACCAGGGTGACTTTATCTTCATAGACGTGTAACCCCACCTGGGGTGTAAGGGGCAGGATGGCTCGTAGGACGGATGACATGCTTGGTCCAAATGTCGAACGGTGAATGACACACACTCTGTCTGACCCTGGTATTTATAGTGTCAATACCACAGCGCCAGGGTCAATAGGGCACAGACTAGTATGAGGCCAACCAGCCGGTGCTGGTTCCGGCGTGAGCGCTCGTGGTCCATAGCCCGAGCATCAAGGATGGCTGTCATAGTCCAGTAGTGGTGAGTGATGGCACGCCTCTCCATCGAGTGCACTCTGTGGAGGACCGCTTCTGTGAACTCGTTCAGGATCTGGCGTCGTCCCTCGTTGTCGTCGCCATCTGCAAACATGGACCGGACCACTGCTCGGTAACCCGTGAATGAATTCACCACGGTGGCATGCTGTAAAATGCGAGTCGCATGGGGCTGGATCTCCGCCATGGCTCTGCAACCGTAGAAATGAAGGTGTGGGATCCAGAGGGACGTGTTTTATAGACCAGATGTAGCTCTACGGGTGTAGTCCGTGATACGCAGTATTCTGATGGGTTATGTGGCTCCTATAGAGATAGTACTTCATCGACCATGGGGATTACTTTTTCCAAGGCTGTCCATAGATCAGGGTCCAGAGTAAAACCACCTTGCTTGAGACAGAGGAGTCGAGCAAAATAGGGACCGCGGAAAATGTAGACGTCGTCACACAGGTGAATGCTATCACCGTCGAGGTCACCCAATAACACCCGTTTCAAGGTAGTCCAGCCTTCCGGGGATAAAGAGACACGCGCTGGTTCAGACGTACACCAACACCTACTGTCGTCATCGATGAGCTCCACACGTTTGGGATACAACAATAGGGTGCAGTCCGGTGTAAGAGTGCGGGTCTCCCTCACACGCTCGTCTTCAGGCAAGACTTCAACCGGAGGTACTGCTGGGTGCCAGGGAAAATCTTCTCCACGTCTCATGCTTTCGTCTCATACAAGCGGGTAGGCAAGCAGGCTGGCTGGTCAGGTCAGGTCAGGTGAAGCAGGCTAGAGGTGAAGCAGGTAGGCAGGCAGGCAGGTCAGGTGAGTCAGAGTGCTCCGCAGGGTAGTGCAATGAATACACCCCACCCCTAAAAATCGCCTCCTTTTATACGTTTTTCTACAATCCGCCATCTTAAACCCACCACCCACCACCACAATCCGCCGCCATCTTAAACCCACCACCCACCACCACAATCCGCCATCTTAAACCCACCACCCACCACCACAATCCGCCATCTTAAACCCACCACCCACCACCACAATCCGCCGCCATCTTAAACCCACCACCCACCACCACAATCCGCCATCTTAAACCCACCACCCACCACCACAATCCGCCATCTTAAACCCACCACCCACCACCACAATCCGCCATCTTAAACCCACCACCCACCACCACAATCAGCCGCCATCTTAAACCCACCACCCACCACCACAATCCGCCATCTTAAACCCACCACCCACCACCACAATCCGCCATCTTAAACCCACCACCCACCACCACCCACATCAGCCGCCACAACACCTATAGATTATGTTTATTACTAGGACGTCAGCGAAATACTAGTACCCATCCTCCGTATGGCAGAACTGTACAACCCAGAACAAGTCTAGACATGCCTTGATCACGTGATCGTCATTGGGAAACCTCCACTGGGGAATCCCGCCCCAGTTCCGCCCCAAATTTTACCCGGGGGAACAAAAAAGTAGGTCAAGTTGACTCGTAATGCCTTTACACTACTACTCACCTATTGCTGGCTGCGTGTATTAGATGTCGATGGTATGAAGAGAGAGAACGCTTCAGTAGATTATGTATCATTCTCACCTGTCTGAATCCTGCGGGAGCCTGTCACCGAACCTCCCTGCACCCATGTCGGTATCAGAATCCCAAGGACCACCGTTAAACCGATGGCTACCACATTCCTGTTCGCAGAAAAGTTGACGGATCGAAAAGAAGAGATGCCCATTCCCACCAAGGCACTGAGTGTCAGCATTGTTACTCCTCCAAGAACCGCATGTGGGATATTGATGAAGGCAGCATTCAATTTACCGATCACACCCAGAATAATGAGAATTATTCCGCCAGTCACAAATACCAGGCGACATCCCACCTGTGGAGGTAAAACAGTTATTCATCAACACAACCGACGAGGACTATTCTAAAAACATCAAGATCGGGGGTAGTGCATGTAAAACCATTTGTAATGAACCCTTGTCTTACTATAATTCTAATAACAGTTTCTGTTTGTTTGTTTGTTTGCCCGCTCCGTGTGACCAAAAGAAAATGTTAAAAATAACATATTCTTTTTACTGAAAGAATAAGTGAGTGATTTGAACTGCGTGAAAAGATAAATATGAAATGAGCATGCGTAGGAGGACTAGAAAGGGCTTTTTACGCCAGTTGTATTAATTAGACTCGATCATCCGTGGAGATTATAGTATAATCCCTAAGGTCCAGTGTATGGGTCAAAGAATATTGGTTGATGTTTCGTTGGCATCATTGAAAATTGTTGACCGCTTCTTTCTTGTAACTAGTTATAGCAAGCCTGCTAATCGTATCGTGAAATCGGGATTATGAATGGACGCCACAATATGCTTGTTGCTCGCTTAGAAAACGTATTGAACATTGAATGTAATATATTTATATTATCTTCAGTGATCATTGAAACCATAACGCTTATAATCGCCAGTACCTTGGTTAAACCTATCGCGCTAACCATTTCGCTGTAAGAAGTTGTCCCGTGGCCCGAGCCTAACAATCCGGAAATAACACTCGCGAAACCTTCCATTAGTATTCCACGATTCAGTGCGTGAGGAGGCGGACGGGGCACACTGCATATATTACTGACGTTGATATAGTCCCCAAGCGACTCCACTATGGACATAATGCAACACATCGCCATGCCCAGGAACAAGGGTAAACTGAACGTAGGCACGCCAAACTGACCTGCGAAAAGGAACAAGACAATGAAATCAAACCTTTCACATACTTTATTATAATGTCTGGCAGTTACTATAGTATACGTAAAATTATTATTGGAACTTGCGCATCTGTCTCTAATATTGAAAGGACGTCGCGTGATCTCTAGGCATATGCTATCCAGTGTATCCTTTTTCTAGAAGGCCCAAATGAACACTTTTTAATAGAATCTAACAATACAGGTTGGTTCACCAATTATAATAAAATAACCGCATTCACTGTATTATCGGAGATCTCACTGAATGTACATATGCAACAATATCTTGTATGATACATTATTTATAGTTAAACAAGGGAAATGATGCATTTTATGCTCTTACTGAGGTAGATAGGTACGGTACATTTTGTTCGATCTGGGCGATGTATACGAAGAACAATTGAGCAGTTGAACTATGCTCACTGATCTATATTTCCATCAGGTATAAAGATGTGTCAATTGTTGCCGTTCATATTCGGATATCCTATAGCGTGGTTTTGATATACTGATTAGGGAATGCTGCCTGTAGATTGTAGGACAGCCTCGACAATACACTGTCAGACGGATATGGTCGCACTGATCAAACACCTTATGATACAGACGTGACCGGCCATATTTTCTATGATCAAATACCCTGCTTAGTCCATGAGATGGGGTTGCATAATTCTGTATATTTTGTACCCTCCTGGTGAGCATATTCTCTCTTCTCAATTTGAGTAAAATAAATTAGTGTCATGACATTGGGCCGAATGGGCGAATAATATAGAAACACACATTGCAGAAGATCCTTCATGGCCACCATGCTAGTATGAATTTACCCATGATTCGTTCCATCCAGATTTTGGACGTCGGCGGTGACATTATAAAGCATGTTTCAGGTCTGATTATCTGTCACCAATGTAATAGATTATAGGTAGAATAATAATTTGAATATACACCTTGCCGCCAACGGTGTTAAATGTGACAAATGTGATCGCCGATGTACAAAGGAAAAGCTCTATAGACAGTCCGCAACACCGAGTCTGGACCAACTTGCGTTTTGCACTCTAGGTACCGGGTTAGGCGTCTGATCCGGCTCTCCGGTGTTCGTTCCCCATTTACAAGACCAGCTAACTCATGTGAATGGGGGAGGTGCGACCAAAGCGAGTATTATACCGTGTTTCACGAATTTTTGCAATAAACAAGACAGTCGCTTGCAGTTTCCTGGCGAGGAGAAGCCGTCATATACGAACGTCCAGTTCCGTCCCACAGACAATATCGAACTTCATAGGTATTCATTGGAGGAGATTCATCCAGAAATGTTAACACCCTTACACCAGCTCACACAGCACAGGAGGGTGGCAAGTTGTATTCGATACATTAAAGCAGAAGATGAGCAGAAGATCATATTCTTCTTAGGTGTCAGATTCGACATTCAGTATTCAGCCACCTTCAATAACCGGAGGCCCTTTTTCATATTACAGTTAGCTCCAAATGGGCATGTACATATGCATGAACTGAAAATTGAAGAATGAATTGATGGTTTCCTACAAGAGTGAAGCGGTCAACAGTTTTTAATGATGACATCAAGACATCAAGTTGTTCTTTACACGTAATCTGATCACACTGACCAGTATCCTTTATCCAAATGAATGTCCAAGGTCTTTTCTAGTGAATGTGGTTTCTCAGTCACGATTTGATTGTGATGGTTCATTTGAACACCATGGAGATCTAAATACCCGAATTAAGCGAAATTAGACACGATTTACGAAATGTAACGCTACGATCGTACTTGCCGTTAGTGTACGATATTTTGAACAGAATTTGAGAAACTTTGAAAGGACGAGTTTGGTGATATAGTCTTTCTTTGACAAGTTTCTGCAATAATTTTCTGTGGTGTTGATTCAAATCGCCGCATTTTGCACAGGATCTAGTAAATGCTATCAAGGAGAAATTCACATACGCCGTATGTAGGTGCATTGGAATATTGCTATCTTGAATGTCGTTGGGTCAACGTGAGAGGAATTCCTTGAAATTCTGGTAAGTGTATATGTTAAGATATGACGTACCATCTGGACTATCAATAGTTTCTATGAAATCCAGTGAAGTGGGAATATACCTTTCACAGAGTCGCTAATATAGGGATCAGTTGAAATAGGTTATGGATCTCTCTGGAAGATTCATTGAGGGTTAAAGAGCCGGAATGTAACCAGGTGTTTCCATATCTTATCAGCCTAACAGTTCAATGCAGACGTGCTGAATTGGAGCGAGAGGCAAGAGGTGGGAAAAATTGACGAACGACGTCTGGCGACCAAAAACAACCATATCACTCTACAGGAAAGCTTCCCTCAGCACCTCACAATCAAACCCGAGAATACGGTGGATTCTTGGACGTAGCCTTAGTATCTCAGCCGCGCTTTTATTGCAGATGTTCATGTTTAGACAATGAAGTATCCACACGGCCCCTAACACCGGTTTAAGCGGAATTAGATACGCTAGCTCGGGATCTGTGATGATAGATCAGCTCGAATAATTAACTCATCTGATGTTAACAGATGAGCATCGTGGACGTCTGATGAAATAAACGCCTCAAAATGGGGCAAACCTGGTAAATGCAAGAATACCCAGAAAAACTAACCTGTAATCCCCCCCTGTCTTACGGTTCAAATTTCCCACCTAATCAATAAACCTACATATATTTGTCGGGTAACACACGCCCCTGCCAGGAGCAGTCACAGAAATCAAATCTGGTAAGTAGGCCAGAGGACAACACTACAGAGTGAAGATTGGCAGTTGAGGGAAACGGATCGCCGTGGACCTTTACCATGACGTACCAATGATCATCATCGTTTATTTCACCGAGTCGGTGGAGACTGCAGCAACTCCTATACAAAAGACGAAACCCTTTACCTGTGCTGTGGTTGACCTGTACCTAACCACATTCGGTATCCCGTCCTTGGTCCAATAAGAGCATGTATAAAAGCACTCTTTATGCTTTTACTTATATCCTAACCCTCCACCTATCACTAAAACTAACCCTAAAACTAACCTAACCCTAAATCTTAACCCAAACTTTAAATGCTCCTATACTTGTGGAATCATTAACCGGAATCGTCTCCTAGTCTCAGCTGTCCCGAAGGGACGGGAAAAGGGGACAATTGAGCCTTTTAGGTAGGGCTGTACCATACAGTGCCTGACCGCAGTCGGGCGAAGCATGATTGGACGGATTACGAAGTAATATCCATTATATATTGATTGATGTGTGGGCTGATGATTGGTTGGCAGGCTGCTTACCCTCTGGTTGGCTGTCTGTCAGGAGTCAACAATCAGGCTCCGTGATCGAATTAAATGTCTTTCTTTTTAAGTCTTTCAACCTGACTGGTATAACATCAGGGTCACCCACGGTTGCCCATCCCCACACATACCTGTCGTCAGTCACCAAGCAGTTTGGTCAGTTTTCACGTTAGCTGTATGTGACCAGATTTCTTCTTGAATGGCTTTCATCCTGCCTAGTAAGGGTTACTCCCAAGATCCACCCTACCCGGCGTACTAATCCGACATTTTATCTTCTAAACCAAGCCTCACCCAATCTCATTCCCTCTGATTCCGGGAGTTTTCACTATCCTACAGTTACACAACGCTTCTAATACCCAAGGCGCTCAATCTTCATCCTCAAGGTAATGAATACCAACCTTCCGAAGCAAACCTTGCTACATCGCAATTAGGTCATATATTCCGAAATCTTACACCATTGTACACTGGTGTGAAACATTCATTATCCCCAGAAGGCCGTCCCTATCCCCATGGGACTGAGTCCCACTCTCTATCCCAAACTAAGCCTCGTCCTAGCTTCATGTTTTCTCAAACCGTGCATCACTGTACACTACATCCATTACCTCCACGGTATTGTATCCACTCTCAATGAGCGGAAGTACACTGTGCAATGCGTTTTACTCATAATGGAAGAGATTGCAGCTCTCTAAACTCGACAACCGGACTATTACAGTTAAAACTGTAGACGAATTGAATCCCCTGATGTATATGAGATGACTAAACCAGGGAAGATATATACACGATATATAACCGTAAGGCCGCAGCCGGAGTCATATTAGCGATAACACCGTGCCAGAACCGCCATAGAACCTTAGCCAGGCCGTGTTAATGATGCAGGCAGGTCGTGCCAGGGCCGCAATCGGAGGTAAGGTAACAGCCTAACATAATTTTGTAGCCGCCACAGGTCTGGTCTCGATCCAAAGACACACCTAGTTCGGAGCCATCAGTCAGCCCACCCCCAAGGGCAGTCCATGGAGACACCGCTTCCAAGCCGTGCTACATTCGGATCTAGGGTGTGCCAAGGACGTAGCGAGGATGTCGCCCTGACTGGACCTTGGTCTTAACTGGGGGTCGTTTTGGACATCCTGTGTTTCGCAACTGTGTGGTGTTCCGGTGAATGTCACAATCACGGCGTGACTGAGATACATCATACTCTAGAATGCGACTTGGGCATTCATTTGAATAAGAATTATTTCAAGAGATGGAGAGCCTTGATCAATTTGCTTGTGAGATATTGCGTACGTTCACAAACAAATATAACAACTGCTCACTACGGAGTCAACTTAACCCAGAGGCAACATTGTGACTAAGATGGAGATTCGAGATCAATTTGCTCTTTGAAAATTGTGTTTATAAGCAAATATGACCGCTGTTCAGATTTTGATCTTTCTGAGGTTTGAAAATAGATCTTGGTCAATCTGGAGTGAAGACGTTTATAAGGCAGCATTGTGCCAAAGATCCAGCCTGTAGCTCTTCGTTATTTAGATATCATGTTCTCAACCAAATAGTACGATTAACTTTTTACGTCTTTGAGTTCAGGAAGCGTCAACCCAAACTGAACTTATCCCAGAGGCCCTCAGAAGACAGCTTCTTGCCAAAGATCAATGCTCTAGCTCGACTTGCCTCATGGATATACTGTTCACATTGATCCATGAATGCTATTCATATTTTGTTCTCTGACCTTTAAACCCTGACCTCTGACTGTTATTCACATTTCGTCTTATGTGATCCTTGAAAATAGGTCACCATCAGTCTGAGTACACATAACATACATGCAATCACAAGATACAATTGTACCAAATAAGCTCTCGCTCTTTATGTCATTGAGAAAGTCTTCACAGCAGCCGGGAAGAGCATTCGGGATGGGCGAACCCCATACTCATCATAATCCACAACGATGTGATGCCACAGTCACTGCATTGAGCCCACTGTTGATTTTTGACCTGTAACGCCGATTTAAGACGTTCACCTGCGTAGTGATCATTGCTGACATTTGTGGACCGCTCCCCACGTTTTCAATCTTCTAAAATAATTCTTGCCACTCACTGTGTCAGTTTAGTCGAAATTGGCCATAATCGGAAAAGTTTTTGGGTTCTATTTCGGAGCCCGGATCTTTCACCTCTGTGATGACCTCGAGTAACCTTTTCTCCTAAATTTGATATGTTGGCGAAATTGGAGCGACGGTCTGACAGAACTACTCACATAAGCAATTAATTGGAGGATTTGCCGTTTATAATGTATAATTTTTCATATTTTCTGTGTTTGGTCGTCCGGTGTTTTGTACAATATTCTCGCTGAAAGGGAATTATCTTGCGCATGCGTAGTCATCATGATAAAACATTTTAGTTGTTGCAACAGGTTCGAAAATGTGTATAAATATTTTACAATCTGTTTGGTGTTCATGAACAGCTGCAATAATGCGCTGCTGAGATACTAAGGCTACGCTCGAGAATCCACCTTATTCTCGGGTCTGAATGTCACATGTAGGTGTCGAGAGTCATATGGTTGCTTTTTAGTCACCAGACGTCAATTTTTCCCAACTCTTACACATCGCTCCAATTTATTACCTGTATATAGTAGGATTCTGCTGGTAGCCCCTCTGTACACGTCAGTCGACAAATATATGTGGGTTTATTGTTTCGGTGGGAAATTTAAGCCGTACGACGTCGGACATTACAGGTTAGTTTTTCTAGGTTTCTTGCATTTACCAGGTTACCCCATGTTAAGACGTCTACTCCATCAGACGTCCATGATGCTCATCCATTAACATCAGAGAAGTTGCTTTAGCTGATCTGTCATCATAGCTCCCGAGCTAGCGTATCTAATTCCGCTTAAGCCGGTGCTTGGGGCCGTGTGAATACATCATAGTCTCTGCATGAACAGCTGCAATAATAGATGTCGACGAACACTTTCCTATGGTTGCTTTTTAGTCACCAGACGTCGTAAATTTTTCCCACCTCTTGCAGACCGCTCCAATTCGATGGTCTCATACAATGTAGTTGCGTAAAGGGATATTTAATTGCGCATGCTTTTTTCGTGGCGGCAATATGTCTCAATATGTAATGAACAATGTTGAAGTTTGAGGCCCCCTCCCTCCATCCTGAAACTTTTAAGCTCATCGTTTCCACTCACTGTGTCAATTAGTGGAAATGGGCCATAACGGGAGAGGTTATAGGCTATGTTTCCCAACCCTGACCTTTTACTTCCGGGATGGCCCAGTGTGACCTTTGTTATTAAATTTCATATAATGGTGAAGTTGGGGCGACGCCACAGACAGAAATACTGACAGGACATTTGTCGTTGATGATGATTATGTAGCAAATAAAATCTTCATGGGATACAAAATCGTCTAAATTTAAGGCTCTTTCTGTGATCCATCTCACGGACTAGCTCGCCCATCTTGACCACATTCGTCATGGACAGTCTCGTTTGCACCTCAAAACGTTCGATCAACTCAACATAACCTTCTTATTGTGTACCGTACCAGTCACACGTGGATGGTCAAAGACGAACACACCACTCACCAGGGTATGGGAATCGGAACCACTCTGCCTTGTCGATGGCTTCAACTCTGGCATCAGTCCTGGCATTGTACTCAAGTGACGTAGGATCATCAGTCAACCTACCAGTCACAGTTAATATGTACGCAAGTATCCATCCCAGCCCCAATGACACTAAGATCTGTGTCCAATAAAATGTAAATGATACGGTTAGGGTACAGAAAATCATATGACTTTAAGATTATCAACAAAATACTATGGATGTGCTTGGAAAATATGGACAAATTGTTGGGTTTTTTTTTCAAAACTATCGTGGACCCCGAGATAATCGTCCAATGAAATTGCAGAATCATCTCGAATCCCAAGATAATCGTCCAATGAAATTGCAGAATTATCTCGGACCCTGAGATAAATATCTCTGAACCCGAGATGAATATCTCGGACCCCGAGATAATCGTCCGATTAGAATGCAAGATTATCTCGCACCCCAGTATAATCGTTCAATCAATTTGCAGAATTATCTATGACCTCGAGCTGATTTCTCGTTCACCCGACATAATGGAATTTGTGCAAATTTATCAAATACGAAATGCCCAGGGTCAAATGCAAACGTAGCATTCAGATTCCCTAAATCGCAGAGGACATATCTATTAATGTGCGCAATCAAATGCGAAATTTTCACAATCACTATCAACGCCATGGATAATAAGATAAACTCTACACAAGAAATCGACTCGGAGTTGATTCAAGGAATGCCATTACAAATATATAAAAATAAAATTCTTTGATTATGGACACGGGTGGAGGGGGATTGACGCTTATTGGGTGCAGTCCACAGTAGACCCCTCGTTGCTGGAAATAGACCCTTGGTATAGCCCTTCCGTCTTTCTGAGATGTCAAACCATCCAGAAAACCCCTAGAAAAGTATATATTTTCTTCATGGGAATGCTCATACCATCAATTCAGCATACAAGCCAGTTATGCAAATTCAACAGGGGATAAATTTTCCTCCCTCGGAACGTACTCCAAATTTTCTGGAAAAGCTATTAAAATGACCCAAAATACGCCATATTTCGTTCATTTCCTGGAAAAATCTTGACAATCGATTTCAATAAGATTTCTTCTCAGTGTTTCCCGTCTCGAGGCGAGATAAAAAAGCTGTTCAAAATATGGGGTCGACCAGACCGTTTTTTGTCACATATTCCATATGTAACATTACCCTATTTTTAAACTCCTGAAAAACGTACGAAACTGAGGCTGACGAAGGATGACTTCGCGGCCCGACTCGCCATATAGCTCAACCCAGCCCCCCATCCCCATATGTCATTTTGTAGTACCCAGAAGCTTGGTACTTTAAATACTGGTTACCAAAAAGGGAAGGATAATTATCATGTGGTCAGATCCGGGCGCTCTGCTGTATTACAATTTTTGAGGGGGACCAATAATCCCTAACTATGGACTACTTCCTATAAATGTTCATTTATTGGAGAGGGTTGATAGGATATTCATTTATTAAGATTTGTCTACCGGTACCTGGAATTACAACTCGGCCAACGGGCCTCCAACAAAAATAGGAGGTAAATAGACCGGTAATCTTGAAAGCGAACTTTCTGTACCCTCTGGTGACCGTACAGCTCCCATAGCTGAGAATACATAGGATGATATTTTTTTTTTTTTTTTATATTTTTTTATTTTATTTTATTTTTTATTTTTATCATTATTTTTTGTTTTGTTTTTTTGCGAAAAACAAGCAATCCGTTGAAAGGAACATGCATGTGCACTCATAACTGGTCTCAACTGATAAGAAATAATGCAGGAAGTTCGATCAGGTCAAATGGAAAGCGAACATTTCCTGGATTAGAAATGTTAAATGGTTGTCTCTGGGGAATGAATAATCGTGTCTACACGTACATGGTTATGCTATAATCAGGATCGAACTAACCTGACAATGATAATTACCTTATAAAATCCTTTCGTTCTGACTAATTTGGAATACCGTAATGAAGACCATCCTCAAGCATGGACAACAATCGTCAATAACCCAATTATATTATATAACCCGAATGACACCACATGACTACAATCTTTAATTTATCCATCATGATTCATGTGAAAGAGTAGGTAATGCACACAAAATTTGCTCAGAATGGTAAACTATGATGGGGTAAATGTCCCAGTTTGACTATAATATAACTGAGGTAGACAAGTCCCCTAATGAAATGAGAAACGGTCAAATGTGTTCGTATTAGTGGACAGCCATTGTGAATTTGTTTACAAATGAGATCAAAATGAGCCCCAGATGATTAGCTACGATGTGGAACAGTTAAATTCCGAAAAATATATACTTTGATATAATAAATGTTACAAAAGCATGGGAAAATGTGGTGAAAATAGGCATTTTTATATCACCCCAGTGGGTCACAATTTTGAATTGCCAGGATGTTATGGACATACGGTTATGTAACTACTTTTAACCCTATCTGGCCCGGGCTTTTTGGGACCTGTTCAGGCCTGTGGAGGGGGGGGGGGCGAAAACCGCCCCCCACACCCTAATTATTTTTCTTACCCCTTGAGCTAGGGAGCTGAAAATTTTCACACTATACCCTTGCGTCAAGCTCTACTAGAAAATATAAAAAATCCAAGATGGCCGCTTTGATGACGTCACAGTGACGTCATTTTCAAAAACGGCATTTTTTGGTCAATTTTTCGGTTAGATTTTTCGAATTTTATATTTATGCAATTTCTCCGCAAAAACTGCATGATAAATTAGTAAATATTAATGTGATGTGAAATAAAATAGTTTTTGCCCACTTTTCATCGCGGAAAAGCAGAAATTCTGAAGAAATATGACAAAAACATCACTTTTCTGGTACCCCACGTGACCGCCATTTTGAATTTCCCAATGATCCTCTGCTTGGTGGGTTATGCAAATAAACTCAAAATGACCCCAATGTAATAAACTAAAAAGTCACGGAGTTTCAGCTCTCCATTTTTTGTCGTTCCGGAGATAGCGCAGAAAGTTTGGTAGTGGGAGGGGGGCATAATGGCCCCCCACGCAGGCCAGGTAGGGTTAAAATGATCCCAAAACGATCGACTATGAGTCTGCAAAGTTAGACATTCTCAGACTTACATGCATATCTCAGAGTTTACCGAGATGGATTGAAAACGTGATGGAACAGATATAAAGGCTTTAAAGTGTGATAGGGCAATTATTATGTCCAACAACACTAAATCGATTTACCAAGATGACAATCGGGTTGCTAGCTTCTGCTCGGTGGATTTAACCGAAGTCAATTTTTGCAGAATTGCCAGCTGATTATACTACTCGACTACCTATACAGGTGACCACGACATTTGTACAAAGGTAGATGCAGTCAAACACACATCTCAACAGATTCATTGTGATATCAAGACTTTATATCCCAATTGTACTCACCGCCAGAACTTGGAACGCTGGGTATCGGACCGAGTAACATCCTTGTTTGCGGCTGCAAGCAGGCACAAGAAGACGTATGTGCTCCAGATACGCCGTCATGATAAGGAACGTAAAAAACGTGCTGTGGGGATACAGATTGGAATTATTTATATTTTCATTAAGTAATCCAGATAGATGGTGATGTAAGAGCATACTGATATATTTTCTGCGATAGCTGCCCCCGACCACACACACTCACATATCACTAATTCCAATCTTAATAAATTAATATTCCATCATCTCTCCCCAGGTGTATTTGTCGCAGTAGAATTTTCCTGTCTTATATCACCAATCATGATATCGCATCACCCCATCTAACTCATGATTGAAGAGGACATCGAAGGTAGGTGATCTTTGGTTGGCTAAGCCGAATTGGACAGTACGATGGTCGACAATCGGTTGATGTCGCCGACGGGAAGATATATGGTCTTTGATATAAACCTTGGGGAAATGGAGACGGTGATCCTCTCCCCCGTCTCCGACTACAAGTGGATAAGTCCAGATACGCAGACATAGTTTCCGCGTCATATACTACTGAATATTCATTACAGAGGCTCATTGAACACCCAATTCAACTGAAACAAGCAGCCAGAAGATTCTAGCCCCTCCCGCTTCACCGAATAGGAGCCATAGTTTCGAAAGCGCTGTTGGTCGGGGGGAGGGGGTGGGGGGTGTTATGCATGAGAGAGGCAACTGCTCGTCATAGGCGTAGGAGGCGGAAGGTTTTGAGATCGACTGAACGGCTGACTGATCGTTGATTTCTGCTGTAATATAGTTTCAACACAGTGAAGCAGGTAAATTATATAAATAGTATTAGTATATCGCTATTTCAAACTCTATCTACAATATTCGTGCTGCTTATTCATCGAAAATTTGTTCGTGAACAATGCTTCTATGAAAGTGGTCCAGTAAGTACCTAAAAGAAACATCTGCAGATCACCGCAAAGGGATTCTAGAATTCAGATTTTTTTCGGGGGTGGGGCGGGGCATTCCCCTGGATCCTCATGTCGTGAAGTGCCTTTGGCGCGTATTCTATGATGGTATTTGGGGACATTCTGCACCCCCCCCCCCCATCCGGTCAAATCATTTTCCAACGCCACTGTGCTTGCTATACATGATGAGAGTTACTCATGGGGTATTAGTTGGTATGTGAATGCTGGGGATTCTTTGGTACATATGTTTACAAGCATGCTTACAAAATAACCCCTTAATCACCAAATTTACATTTTGCCATCAATTGGCGCCACCTTTAGGCACAAGTGGACGAGGTGCAACCCGTAGCGGCATCTCATTGCACACTATCTGCAGATCAAATTTGACAAGAATCTGAAGGTTTCTAAACATATTGCCCGGAAATTTAGACTTTGCCACCAGGTTTCACCATCTGCAGGTGTAAGTGGGCAAAACGCGTTCTCAAGCGACATCTCATGGCATGGTATCGGCATACGAGCTTTGAGAAGAATCTGAAGAGGGCCAAGAAGTTATTACCCAGAAACCAAATTTATATTTTAACACCAGGTGGAACCCTCTGTAGCCCCAAGTAGGCGAAACGCAATCTCAATCGACATCTTATGTCATGGTATATTGATATCTATTAAATTCGAGAAGAATCCAATGAGTAGTTCTCAAGTTATTACCTGGGAAACAAATTTTGGATCTTGCCACCAAGTGGTACCACCTGAAATTACAAGTAAGCGAAGCGCAATCCCATGCTACATCTCCTGGCATGGAACATGCATGCCAAATTTGAGAAGAATCCGATGAGCAGTTCTCAAGTTATTGCCCGAAACAAATTTCGGATTTTGCCATCAGGTGACGCCACCTTTAAGCAGAAGTGGGTGAAATGCAATCTCAAGCGACATCTCATATGGCATGGTATATGCATATCAAATTTGAGAAGAATCCGAAAAGCTTTTCTCTGGTTATTATCCGGAAAAGTATGGTATTCCGGAGGAATCAGACAAAGCATTTCAAAGTTATCGCTTGCAGCGATATCCACACAGAGGGATGGAACGAACTCAAGTAGCGGCACCTTCAGGCAGATCTTGCTGAAACGCAATACCATCCAACGTCTTGTCGCATAGAATGCATATGCCACATTTCGGAGGAATCCGACACAGCGTTTGGAAGTTATCGCTTGCGAAGAATTTGAACGGATACGAACGGACATGCACAGATTGGGACAAGATCCAGTGGCGCCACCTCCAGACAGCTCTTGCTGAAACGCAATATCAACCAACGTCTTGTCGCAAGGACATGTCAAATTCCAGAGGATTCCCACAGAGCGTTTGGAAGTTATTGCGTGCGAAGAATTTGAACGAACATCAACGGACATGTATAGAATATCGGAGGAATCCGACGATGCGTTCCAAAGTTATTGCTTGCGATAATTCGCACGAATATCCACACATAGGGATGAAACGAACTCTAGTTTTGCCACCTTCAAGAAGATCGTGCTGAAACGCAATACCATTCTACGTCTTGTCGCATGGAATGTATATGACAAAATTCGGAGGAATCCGACACAGCGTTTGGAAGTTATCGCTTGCGAAGAATTTGAACGGATACGAACGGACAAGCACAGAAGATTGGGACAAGATCCAGTGGCGGCACCTTCAGGAAGATCTTGATAAAACGCAATACCAACCAACGTCTTGTCGCATAGAATGCATATGCCACTTTTCGGAGGAATCCGACAAAGCGTTTGGAAGTGATCGTTTGCGAATAATTTGAACAGACATCAACGGACATCAATGGACACGAAGAAGCGACACCCAGGCGTTGCGGCGGGGGACAATACGTGTGATTCTTTAGCGACAAATACAACTGACCAGCCCTGATAGGATATTAATTTATTAAGATTGCACTAATTGCGACGAGCGAATATATTGAAGAGGAAACATAAAAGTGAATTTAAATCAAAGGATGTCATCATCTATCAAGACAAAACAAAGACGGAAAAGAAGGACTATCTGAAGAACGAAAATTATATTTAACTGATGATGTAGGTGATATTCGTTATAAGCAGGTCTTACAATGCGGAAATTCCCCAATGAGACGAAGCTAGGTTAGTGGCTGGTGGGATGAGGGACACTCCAATCTGGATAAGCACCGGTGCCACCGTTATTGGGCCAATACGGCGCATGAGACGGCCCATTATACCGCTGGCGCCGAGAAGGATGTGAATACACGAGGCGGCTACCAGACTTCCGGAAATCTGAGAACGGATGGAATGAAAGTACGATTCATAATGGATATATCTGCATTCTTTTATATGAAGGGCATTTAATTTACGTCGTACGAAGACAATGGAACATACTCACGTCATATCTTAATTATGAAAGTTTATTGAATCACATTTTAGTGACTGACATTTTTGTGCGCGTTTCATGGATACAGGAATTCATTAGATAGCTAGGTTAATTTTGAGTAAGTGGTAATTTCGAGCGAAGCTGGTATTTATAATAAATAATATAATATGCACCAACCGTGTCCAGATATTCACAAATCCACTGCTCTGGTGAAAATTGGCATCGTTATTGCCGTACATCCGTTACTCACGGAATGTGAGAAAGAGAGTGAAATGTTTTATGGATTGACGCACATATCCATACGCCGCTGTTTTGACCTTTCCATGCACTTTGTGTTTTACACCAGGAAATTGTTCAGTTTTTCTAGCCAATCACTGGTGAAACGCAGTGCATTTCTGCAAACGAAAATATTCCTCTGCCCTCATCGGGAATCTTCTTAGATGACAATCTGATTACATTCCTGGCAGAGTATATCACTATTGGAATCCCTACTGCATATGAAGTGGATTGTGGGGTAGTTATCTCAGTTAGTCCAAGCCCTCATATAACCCTCTCGTAATACACCGTACGACGCATTAAAATAGTAATTGTCACACACGGAACGAACAAGCCCAACGTTTACGAACTCGCCAGCAGGATGCAAACATGCCAGAAAATTGACGTGTAACATGATTGAACGTAATGTGACGGGATATTTTACTGCAAAACGTTTCGTACAAAACGTTTGTGCGACCAAATGGCAGCCTTTTAAATGGACACATACCATCTTTAATCGCATATCTGTCGGGACAAGGTCGGTTGTTTCAAAGTCCGTGGAATTAGAAGATCCGGAAAGAGGATCTATAGATAAAACAGAAATTCAATATATATGTATACAACTATCATGGCGTTTGTGGTGTGTCTGTTCGTCGAAATTTCTCCGTACCTGAAATAGGACTTCCCGTTCATGTGCGATTCTAGGTTGTAATGTTCCTAACAGATTCTAGGTTGAATGTTCTAATCTCATTGCTAATTTACTGGTATTGTAAATAAGTCATCTGTTTACATATCTCACACTATTATTTTTCGTCAACGACATCAGGCTCGGATGACTTTCGTTCAACACGACCGTGCGCTGTCTATAAACTTGTCACCATACCTTCTGTTGTATTACTGGGGCATTTCCATTCCGGAAAACTCGCCATGTTGAGTAAGGGAACCAGAAATGTTGGTTGTGGACCTTGGAATATCGGAAGCCTGTGGAACAGCAAATAGGCACAATTGGACCAATGTTTAACACAAGGCTAATTCAATTTAAAATGCGAACTATATACTCAGAAGAAATTCTGTCAATTAATTGCGAACTTGAAGCTTCTTGGTCAGTGGGGGGAAATAAATACACCTTATCCTTTTTTTATCCGATACGAATTAATATGGAGTTTGAGAGATAGAGGTATCATGGTACCTTATTCCGATGGATGTTTGCAATATTGTGCTAAGACCGGCCATGAACAGCGTGGTACTCGTCAGCTTCGCTTGCAACTCCGCATCTGCGCACACCACGCCACCGATGATCACGGATACAACGACAATTAGTGACACGTTTACCAATGCAAGCTAGAATGATAGGAATTGAAGATTTTTTTGGGAGGGTTTGCTGAGCTTAATTAAGTGTTCCATTTTCATTACCATCGTCCATACAACGATAACGGAAATATCTTCATCGATAGATAGCTTTAATCCATGTTTGTTTAACGTGAAAAACACAAATAAAACACAATCTCGTTTCTCACAATGGGCAAAGGGAAACATATTTCAATTACGCACACAAGACACCATAAGTTGCAGTCTTGGTCGAAGAGATCTTGACCAAGCCTGGCCAAGAGTCCAGGTGTCATAGTATTGATTTCGTCAATTGAGTCTTCCGCCAGTTCCAGCAATTCACGAAGCGGCACAGTCAGCCATGTTTTCTTCAATGCAAAAAGGGCACGTATAAACAGTGATCGTGTGTTCACAACATTGACTCCTGGCCTCACGCGCTTCGCCCGACAAATGCATCCCCTGCATCAGCTTGATATGCATCAGCGAGTGACACTTATCGTCCCTGGATAAAGTTTGGCGAATAAAATATCAAAAGCCACTAATGAATATTCAAGAGGTATAATAAACTTCTTTTATAAGATTATCACTACAGCCACTTAGCTATATCGCCATGACTACTGATAAAATTATCACCGGAGTTTGTGGAAATCGAAATTTGTGGGATTTACTGAGTTTGTGGTGAATCGATTCGTTTCAGATTCTAGGAATTGAGTGATTCTAAAAACCAAAAATGATGGTGTGTATAGCCAACACGAACGTTTAACTACTAATTTTTGGCCATAATATATCAATTTCAATAGCTTATACTTCAGTCTATACATATATGAATACATTTATTCATGTGGATTACATGCAACTTGCCTGTAAACCAAATATAATGCTGATGTGTATTGGGGGATAATCTTGCACTCCATAAATCAGTTCCACTTCCTTGTTATCCTTACTCGACGATGGGCCGTCCGCCATATTGAATTGCACCTCATCCGACTTCCCTCGGCATTTTCCATTCTCCTGTGTTTCACCACGATTGACCGTGTCATCTGAAATGATACACGTGATACACTAAAGATCTATGCTAAATATTTGTGAATCCAATAAATCTTCTTGTTTCACTGCTATGCAATCAGATGCAATTAGAATACTAGCCCATGGAGGCAATTAGAATTAACCAGCCTATGGGCTGACTTCTCGTCAGAATACGCCGTTCTGCGCACCGTTGCAGGTTATCGCTTACCAGTACCTTAAAACACAACTTTCCCTGAACTGTTTACCAAGTAGGAATATTGGTGTGTGTGAAACACGATAATTTCACGATACTGGTTGGATTGAAGGTTATTCGGAAATTAGAAAATATCCAACGTCGACTATGATGACACCCACCTGACGGAGCAGGATGAACGCTCTATCCCGCTAAGTCACATTCCTTCCCCCGAATGTTCTGCATATGATATCTCGCCTCATAGAGTGTGAAGGTGTCGGGTTTAATCAGCATCACAATACATTCAGCAACTGGTACAATAAATCTACTCATTCAAGCGCTTTCGCAAATCAAACGGTGATGGTCGTAGCGTGCAGTATGTCTGGCATTTCGCTTCGTAGTCTTTGTCTAATTTCGATGGTCAATTTTACGAGAAAAATGCACTTATAAATACCGGTACTTCGTTGGATATATTGGAATCTGGAGTGAAAACTGTGATATATGGGTTCATAAAGAGTTTTGTGGGGTTCAGTGTCACACTTAAGATTGTTTCGCTGATATGGTGACAGCCAGTTTCAGAAGCGGAGGGCTGGAGTACCCGGAGAGAACCACCGCCAGTCGGCAAATAACTGACAAACTTTTACACATGAACCAGTGGGGCTCGAACCCGTGCCGGTTCAGCGGTGTAAGGCTAGCGATCACCAGCGAAACGCCTTAGACCACCCGGTCACCGAGGGCCCAAGATTTTTTTAATGTCGTACAGTCAAGCTAATGAAACAACGGCACGTCGAAATAGTTCTGCAGATATCATTTGTGTGCACTTCGCCATCCATCGCGTATAGTATGTCTAATATGTATACCCAGATGGTTACAGGCTGTACAGATGTTAGTCTAATCTTATATCTATATTATTTATTGACGCTTGTGCAGTAGACAAAGTGTATTTGAATGCCCGTTTTGAGGTCGAGATGGTTCCACAGTGGTCCGATTGTCTCGTATGAGGCCTTATTTTTAAGTTCTCTAGGGGTAGCGTCGGATTGGGTTGGTGTATCGTCCGTTTTCGTCATTCACACTGAGGTATCAGTGTGAAGCTCTCGTGACAGCCAGTTTCAGAGTTAGCAACGCCGACTTGAGGGATGCGGTGTGAAGGACGGTCTTTGGGGTAGGGATGGACTATCCGTGGTCCGAATGCGTCGTGTGAGGTGTCATCTTTTAGCAACGCCTACCAACGCCAAGCTTCAACGCTCTGGTGAATTAGCCCTGAAGCTCTGATTTTCTAGATATTTCATGGAATTGACACTAATTCATCCAAATGCCGTGACGCCCATCAACGCCTGTCGTTACGCCTTAACGCCCTATCATAACGGATTGAGGCCATGAAGTAGAGCAGTGAGAGAACAACAAGAACAACAAGAACAAGAACAACAACAACAACAACAAAGATGGCAGGTCATTCATTTTATTACCCCCTCCAGTATATCATACCCACACTGGGGGAGCCGCGTTGGGTATGTTTACAATTTAAGAAGGCTTTTGTCCAATCAGAGGCTGCCATTTGGCGCTGCATCTGTCATATTCGTTCTTGGCCGCTCTCGGCTGCACTTGTCCAATCAGAAGTCGCCATTTTAGAAAGTTTACTCTTCGTTCAGTGTAACCTAAACGTCGTCGGGCAGGCCGGGATACCGTTGAGGCAACATGTCCTCAAACAGTTGTTTGCGCATTTTGTACCCAATAAGTTAAAATGCAGCTTACATATTTAAATTGATATAGTTACGTAGTTCCATCTGAAAACGGGGGTCTCCGTAAAGTTTGCAGTCACTCAAAAAGTTTCTGTTGCTGCTTTCCGGGATATCCTTGCGTACACGGAAGCGAAACGCCGACTCATCAACTTCTCGCGTATTCTGTAAGGCCTCATCCCAGATGGGTGTAGGTGCGGGTCGAATACAGGTATGCTTCATCTCATATGTTGTGCATTCCACACAGGCGCTGAGTCGGCCGATTTCCAGGCTTAATTTCTCTAGGTAAGCACTTGGAATAGATAGTCTGCTATATCCAATGTTAAGACTTGTGACACTTCTGTGTCGATAGTTTGCAGTTTACGCCATGCTGTTAGGTGCAAGGTCGCGTCAATGGTCAATGTGCGCCACATGCGTATTGCCAGGACCTGATGTGTAATAAGTGCTGATCTTTGTACATCGTGTAGATAAGAAAGACGGATTCGTGGATGTATAAACGGCTCTCCGCTGTACCTGCATACGATGAATTATGATGGCCGAGAAGGGACATCGCTGTATTGTGTTATGAATCACACGAAGGCAGGATGCGAAGTCGCGAAGCCACGATGCGAAGCGCGAAGTCACGATGCGAAGCGCGAAGTCACGATGCGAAATCAAAACAAAGCATTGCAAAGCCTGGAAGCGAAGCACGAAGTCACGATGCGAAGTGGCGAAGCCACGATGCGAAGTGGCGAAGTCACGATGCGAAATCAAAACAAAGCATTGCAAAGCCTGGAAGCGAAGCGCGAAGTCACGATGCGAAGCGCGAAGTCACGATGCGAAATCAAAACAAAGCATTGCAAAGCCTGGAAGCGAAGCGCGAAGTCACGATGCGAAGTGGCGAAGCTTCGCCACTTCGCATCGTGGCTTCGCGACTTCGCATCGTGTGTCGGTCCAGATTCATTAACACAATACAGCGATGTCCCTTCTCGGCCATCATAATGAATGGTTCGACTTCTTGGAAAGAGTAACGGAGTTGGTTCCAGGCGGTAGGTGACTCAATGCGCCTGGCGGGCCTGTTCCCTCTAGGGGCTGTGTCCAAATTGATGCGTTGGTTGGTACCGATTGTCAAGGGCACAGTCGGTGAACTTTCCCAGTGGTGATTAGGGGCAGTCATCGCTAGGTCAATAATGGAAAAATATGGGATATTTCCCATAGGCTGGTACACGGAGCGGGTGGGGTTGATCTCATGTCCGTTTTTTGGTTCGTGAAAATCAGCTCCCACGTCGCTGCTTAATGGTTCAATATTAGAAGTCAGTGGTGGTGGTGGTTGTGATGATGTAAGATCACGCATTGATAGCGGCCGTATACTCAGGGTGGTCATTTTCTGTGTACACCAGAGGCTTAGTATATTCAGGATTCATGGTGCTGCGGGACATGGCTTCGCCAGAACTTGAGAAATAGTGAATACAGATCTCGAAAATTGCCGCTTTTTATAGAAAATTACCCGCTCACGCTTTGGAAAAACCCCGACGTACTAGCAACGCTTTTTTCATACACCAAACGCAAACGCGCCCCATCGATGTCATGTCAATGTACGGGATGACCTACAGCGACGTTGGCCAAACGTAGCGAGGACATCTTGAAATTCGCAATCTTGGACTAAGGTAGGCCGAACGTTGTCAATCCCTATTTTTGACGAGTAAATGCATTCAGGCAGGTAGTGCAAGAGAACATGTAGGCCGTGGATCAGGGAATGATGAACATTCCCCGTTATTTTTATAAACTCTCATCACAAGAGAACTCTCCTACGTTGTTCTAGCCACCAATCAGAGTATCGTTGGAGAGATGTGTTCCCCTATATATTAACCCATGGGAAAGGGAACCGTCTGTGATCCAAATGGGTCGTGTTGGTGTCGTGTTGGGGCACTCGTGAGGGTGACTCAGGCTGGTGTCATTTGTAGTGGGAGTCCATTCATTCTACGCATGCGCAGTCGTGGATGAAGCACTTATGTGGTAGAGTCCGACTGGGTGGTTGCTACTGAAAGTCAAGTTATTGAACGCCCGGTGGTGGTGGCCTGCCAAGAGAGGCAGGGTGGCTTAGTGGGTGTACGTAAATTTAGCATTGGGGTTGTGACGTCATTGGTGACGTATCAGTAGAAGTAGTAGCCAAAGTGGGCATTTTAGGGGTGTTAAGGAAGGTGTTTGGGGTAGAGATGGACCATCCCTGGTCCGAACGGACCGCGTGGGATGTCATCTTTTAGCTCTCTGCATGTAGACGAGGAATGGTATGTTTTTTTCTGGGATGTCGCACCGTGCAACGCATGCCCAGTTGGGCAGTGGTAACGAAAGATATCATTTTGGACGTGGAAAATGACATGCTTGGGCAACCAAGGGACCCATCTTTGGTCCAGATGCACCGGCTGTAGACGTCATTGGTGACGTCATCAGTAGGAATAGTAGCCAAAGTGGATATTTTGTGGGTGTGAAGGAAGTTGTTTGCGGTAGAAATGGACCATCGGTGACCCGAATGCGTCGTGTGAGGTGGCATGTTGTAGCAACATCCACCAACGCCAAGCTCAACGCTTCAACGCCCTGGTGAATTAGACCTGAAGCCACCATTTCCTAGATATTCCATGGAAATGATACTAATTCATCAAAATGCGGTGACCCCGTCAACGCCTGTTGGTACGCCTTAACGCCATGGCATAACGCCTTAACGCCACGATATAGACCGGAGAGAGAACAAGAACAACAAGGATGACAGGTCAATCATTTTATTATCCCCTCCCGTACATCATACCCACGCTGAGGACGCCGCGTTGGGTATGTTGCGTTGCTCTTGTCCAATCAGAAGCCCCAGGCTATTGTTTAGGCAGCATGTCCTGAAACAGTTGTTTGCGCATTCTGATTGCATTTTCCACGGCCTCGGTGAGTGGTAGGCCCATATCCTCTTCTATGCGGTATCAGTGTGAAGCATTCGTGGGAATATATTTGCTCTTCGGGGAATTTTCTGGGAAAACCCACGTTCTATTTATAGATCATTTCGGAGTAGTGGAGAAAAGGCGTTTCGGAAGTGAAATGGAGTGCGTTTGGAGGAGATAAGGGCCTTTTCTCCATCCGGCTACCTGGTAGGGTTACCTGTGTGTGTGTGTGTGTGTGCGTGTGTGTGTGTGTGTGAGCCTCTGTTTGTGCGGTGTGTTGGTGTGTGCGTGTGTGTATGTCTTGGTGTGTGTGTATGTGTGTGTATGTTTGAATCTATATATGTACAGACACCACCACCACGCTCGGTGGTGGTGGTAGCGTCCGTAGGGCAGACCTCTTGGATCGAAGCTCTTGGAACTCGGAGCTCGGAGCTCTTGGAGTCTGAGCTTGGAGCTCTTGGAACTCAGAGCTCGGAAGTGACGTCATCGTACGCATTCGCACGCACCTGCGGTGCACCCGCACCCTGGTGCACCCTATCCCCTTCGGACTATTGAGTACAGCGTGCACCACAGGTACGTGCGCATGATATACGATGGTTGTCCAAAGATGTCATTTCCCACGTCCAAAATGACATCTTTCTTTACCACTGCTCAACTGGGCATGCGATTTCCAAGAAAAACCATACCATTCGTCGTCTACATACGGAGAGCTAAAAGATGGCACCCAACACGGTCCATTCGAATCAGGGATGGTCCATCTCTACCCCAAACACCTTCCCTCACACCCCTAAAATGCCCACTTTGGCTACTACTTCTACTGATGACGTCACCAATGACGTCACAAACCCAATCCTAAATTTATATACACCCGCTAAGTCACCCTGCCTCTCGCGGCAGGCCACCACCACCGGGCATTCAACAACTTGACTTCCAGTAGCAACCACCCAGTCGGACTCTACCCCACAAGTGCTTCATCCACGACTGCGCGTGCGTAGAATGAATCGACTCCCACTACAAATGACACCAGTCTGACTCACCCTACGAGTGCCCCAACACGACACCAGCACGACCCATTTGGACCACAGACGGTTCATATGCCCTTCCCCGTGGGCTAATGCATAGGGGAAGACATGTCTCCAACGATGCGCTGATTGGTGGCTAGAACAACGTAGGAGAGTTCTCTTGTGATGAGAGTTTATAAAAGTGGAGGGGAATGCTCATCATTCCCTGATCCACAGCCGACATGTTCCCTTGCACGACCTGCCTGAAGGCATTTACTCATCAAAAATAGGGATTAACAACGTTTGGCCTACGTTAGTCCAAGATGGCGAATTTCAAGGTGGTCGTCGCTACGTTCGGTCAACTTCGCTCTAGGTCATCCCGTACGTTGACATGACATCGATGAGGCGCGTCTGTATTTGGGGAATGAAAAAAGCGCGTTGTTAGTACGTCGGGGTTTTTCCAGAGCGTGAGCGGGTAATTTTCTATAAAAAGTGGCAATTTTCGATGTCTGTATTCACTATTTCTCAAGTTCTAGCGAAGCCATGTCCCGCAGCGCCATGAATGCTAAATATACTAAGCCTGCGGTGTACACCGAAAATGACCACCCTGAGTATACGGTCGCTATCAATGCGGTTCTTCGTTATCTTATATCATCATCACCACCACCACTGAGCTCCAAGATTGAACCACTAAGCAGCGACGTGGGCGCTGATTTCCACGAGCCAAAAAACGGGCACGAGACCAACCCTACCCCCTCCGTGTACCAGCTTATGGGAAATATCCCATGTTTTTCCATTATTGACCAATCGATGACTGCCGCTAATCGCCACTGGGAACTTTCACCGAATGTGACCTTGACAATCGGTATCAATCGCGTCAAATTGGACACAGCCCCTAGAGGGAACAGGCCCGCCAGGCGCATTGAGTTGTCAGCTACCGCCTGGTACCAACTCCGTTACTCTTTCCAAGAAGTCGAACCATTCATCGAGTATGCAGGTACAGCGGAGAGCCGTATATACATCCATGAACCCGTCTTTCTTAGCTACATGATGTACAAAGATCAGCACTTATTACACATCAGATCCTGGCAATATGATACGGGAGCTTACACCTAACAGCATGTCGTAAACTGCAAACTATTGTGTCGCAAGTCTTAGTATTGGATATAGCAGACTATCTATTCCAAGTGTACAAAAGCGCTTACCTAGAGAAATTAAGCCTGGAAATCGGTGTGGGACGCACAACATATGACATGAAGCATACCTATATTCAACCCGTACCTACACCCATCTGGGATGAGGCCTCACAGAATACCCGGGAAGTTGATGTTGAGTCGGCGTTTCGCTTTCGTGTACGCAAGGATATCCCGGAAAGCAACATCAAAAGCGTTTTGAGTGACTGCAAACTTTACGGAGACCCCCGTTTTCAGATGGAGCTACGTAACTATATCAATTCAAGCTGATGTAAGCTGCATTTCAACTTGTTGGGGACAAAATGCGCAAACAACTGTTTGAGGATATGTTGCCCCAACGGTATCCTGGCCTGCCCGACCACGTTTAGGTTGCACTGAACGAAGAGTAAACTTTCTGAAATGGCGACATCTGATGAACAAGAGCAACCGAAAATACATCTTAGGGGCAAGAACGAATATGACAGATGCAGCGCCAAATGGCGGCCCATGATTGGACAAAAGCCTTATCAAATTGCAAACATACCCAACGCGGCTCCCCCAGTGTGGGTATGATGTACTGGAAGGGGTAATAAAATGGTTGACCTGTCATCCTTGTTGTTGTTGCTGTTCTCTTACCGGTCTACTTCATGGCCTCAACCCGTTATGCTAGGCCGTTAAGGCGTAGCGACAGGCATTGACGGGCGTCACCGCAATTCGATGAATTAGTGACAATTCCATGGAATATCTAGAAAATCAGAGCTTCTGGGCTAATTCGCCAGGGCGTTGAAGCGTTAAGCTTGGCATTGGTAGGAGGCGTTGCTACAAGATGACACCTCACACGATGCATTCGGACCACGGATAGTCCATCTCTGTCCCAAAAGCCTTCCTTCACACTTCCAAAATGCCCACTTTGGCTACTACTTCACCAATGACGTCACAGTTGACGCGAGCTTCCTTCATATCGTGATCTATACCACGAGAGCTTCACACTGATACCTCACACGGTCCATTTGAACCACGGATGATCCATCTCCACCCCAAACACACCCTTAAAATGCCTGCGCATGCGGAGAATGATACTCCAGTCCAATCCGACGCTACCCCAAGAGAACTTCAAAATAAGACCTCATACTTGACAATCGGACCACTTTGGGACCATCTCGATTCAAAACGTGCATTCAAATACACTTTTCTACTGTGCATGCGCAGATAGACACTATTCCCACCCTACACCCATCCAGTTGGATGCTCTCTCACGAATGCTTCCAAATAAGACCTCCCACGACCCAATAGGACCAGTAGTGGCCCATCTCGACCCCAAAGCGTCTACTGTGCATGCGCAGAATCACGTCAGTTCCCCATCATACCCACCCAGTCGGATGCTCCCTCACGAGAGCTTCACATTGATACCTCCCATGTCCCAATCGGACCAATAGTGGCCCACCTCGGACCCAAAACGTCCATTCCCTGCCTCTTTTCTACTGCGCATGCGCAGAATGACGTCAGTTCCACCCCACATCCATTCAGTCGGATGCTCCCTCACGGGACCTTCGCAATGATACCTTATACGGCCTAATCGGACGATAGGGGTCCACCTCGGCCCCAAACCGTCCCTTTCAATACATTTTTCCACTGCGCATGCGCAGAATGACGTCAGTTCCACCCCACAACCATCCAGTCAGATGCTCCCTCACTCGACCCAATCGGCCCACCAGGGGTCCACCCAGGCCCTAAAACGGCCTCCCCAGCACTACTCGCCCATTGCGCATGCGCACAGTGACTTTTTCAAAAAAATCCAACCAATGATTCGCGACCCCTATCATCGTTTTCTACGTAGTGAGACGAAAAAAACAAGATTCCACAACCCATATCGCAAATGACCATGGGTGGGTTTCCCATGAGGTTGAAGATTGTCCACTCCGCATAGATTAACATTGGACGTCACTGGGGTCTTCTATGTAGGGGAGATCACTCTTGTTCACGTGACCGGACGTCTCCAAAAGTGACCTTTGACCCGGATGTGACCTTTGACCCGGATGTGACCTTTGCCCGGATGTGACGTCATCGTGACCTCAGAGACCCACATTGGGGACCCACATTTTTTCTAATGAATCGGTCCTCTTCCTACTGCTCTTCTCTCTTGCAGGAAACTAACCTATGATTTATTCTTTTAATTTGGTGTTACGGCTATTACATGAATTAGGTTTTTAGATTATGGATGCGGCATTTCTTTAGTGAACACGGCTGAATATTGAATTACGGACTAGACGCTGGTATTATAATAGATAATGAATTTTCCCATCTGTCATGTCTCTGTAGCTTATGAACTTCAGCTTTATTAATATTGTAGATGGTTCTAGACAGTATCCAAAGTTATTTTATTGAAACATATGTGCTACATTTACATTTACACTAATTCACTGGGGAGACTTGTTCAGATAATTAAAGAACTGAGAGTGGATTGTAGTGTGCGACTGGACAAATTCCATGGCTCTTCAACATGGGACTGAACATCAAAGCGTTGGTGGAATTATTTCAACAGCGAAAGGGCTGTTAAAAAAAGTACATACGAGGGGAGGGGAGATATTTTCCCCCATTCCATGCACCTTTTTCTGAAACAGTCCTAACGTACTCATAAGAGAAATATATCCGTTTCAGTGCCTAAGGCTCCAGATCAGTATTGGTTCCTAGACAGTATCAATCTCGTGTTGATCTCGTGGGGCAGGCTTCGGTTCTGAGTTATGGAGACCCCAATGTGCTAACGTTAAATTTGGCTGTTTCTGATAACACCGCAACTATTTGATGAAGGATGATTGTGAATATAGAATGTCTCTTTTTGCAAATGTTCTAAAAGTTATTGCCATCTGAAATTATGATTCACTTACCGGTTAGTTTACTGTCTTCAAAAGGGGAAAACTACGACGCTGTCCATAGCTTGCCGGCACCACTGATATAATACAGATAATTAAATTGATATTGTGTCTCCCGGCAATACTGTGACGTCATCGGTGACGTCATCAGTTGCAGAGAAAGCAGAGTTCGGGTGGAAAGGGGTGCGTTAATTCGGTTGTGACCTGACATGTGAAATGGGTTAGCCATCCCTGTTCCAAATTGGTCGTGTATGATGTCGTGTAGAATACGATTGGTTTGCTGCCCTGTGGACTGGAAACGGGAACAGGGTGACGTCAAATGAGGACCATACGCAAACGTCAACGTGGGAAAAATACGAAAACAGGTTGTTACGTGTACTATATGTATTTCTATATGATTCTTATTACTGATCCAATCTATCGATGCATTATCGTTATATTGCTCAGCATTATCCCCTTATTCATCTTATTTCAAAAATTGTAGTTTGTATCCAATCGTGTATTCTGATCGGTGGTACTTTTCGAATTTCAATTGAACGAAAAATACTCTCTCTTAATTGAAAATGGGGGCTTGAAACAGCCATATGTTCTTTATTAATGGTCATTTGTTTAATTGTTATCATATGTTACTCAGAACTAATAACAGAGGAGTATATTATCAGGAGTTTTGATTGGTTTCAGTTATATGACATCCTTTGGTGGCCACTTCCAAGTGTCAAGTCGAGAACAAGCTCCCTCCCAATAAGGGGACATGCCATCTCAAATGATAATGCAATTTGTGACATTATTTTCTCATATTGCACAAAACTAATGGCAATGCTGTTTAATACTAAGGTTTATTCTTGTATTTTAATAATACGAGCTTTCATTGAACCCACCCACTGCCCTCAGGGGCATGTCCCCACCCCAGGGGATCTGAACCGACCCTCATACGTCACGGATTAAGAAGTGAAACCCACATGAGCCGAATCTTGAGAAGTGAAACCCACATGAGCCGACCCTCATACGCCACGGATTTCACCCCATGGTTCATTCACCCCCATGGGTTCATTCACCCCCATGGGTTAGTTTATAGGGATAGAGAGATCGTGTGCCCTTTCTATACTACTCATCGCGCACTACTCATCGCGCATGCGCAGTCGACCCATTCTACTGTAGGGTGAGAGCCTGGCCCATGGAATCTCAGGTAGCGAAAACCCCAGGTCTCTCGGCCCAGCCTATCCCGCGCCACACCTATGCAACCCGCTGTGCAGTGAGTAAAGTGGAGGAGGAGGAGGAGGAGGAGTCGCTGTGCAGTGAGTAAAGTGGAGGAGTAGGACACGCCACGGATTATACTAGGGAGATGATTCAAATCGAACGTCGTTCTCAAATGTTAACTGATTCCTCCTCCTGTTCATTCTGACTGCAGAACTTTCCTATCGCGTTTTTCACAATTTATATCCACTTCGCGGTATTTTGTTCCCTCAAAAATACGGCGTGTTCCTGGACGGAGACAGTCGAAATCTTAGCATTTACGAACCCTTTAAGGGCAGTTAATTTTAGCTTGTACATTTGAGTTCGCCTGCGTATTTATCTGCGCACAATGGTAAAATCGCACTCATATAGTAATTAAAAACACTTGTGATACTTATATAGTAACGAAACGAAAGGACACTCCATATTTTTCTTCCGTGTCATATTCAAGTCATCGCCCAGACAGACTACAAGGGATTTTATGTCAAGACTTTACAAATGACATAATTGTCCCAAGCCTAAACTGGAGGCAACGTTGCGAGGTTGCTAGATGTTTATTTTGAGTTCAGCAATGTGTATTGACTGACAACATAAAAACGATCCGGAGCCCTCTGACTGCAGGCACGTTAAAATATAATCCTTCATCCCAAGACCACTTTCAGCATCGAACCTCAACACACGGTATAGAAAATTTTCGTAGTGATTTTCTGTCATACCATCTGAAACATGGGTAGGTAATGTGCTAGGGGCACTTATAGTGGATCGGGAAACAAAACCTCCGAAAATTAGGGGGTAGGGATAACATATGACAACATACTTCCACTTCTACTGGATTTAATGTTAAATGCAATATATCGTTTTGACGGTATGTGAATAGGCTACCAACTGATGGCCCGTCAGTAGTATATAAAGTTGAAATTAAGTCGCATTGACCTACTTTCGTGTGGAGGTCACGTGGAGGTCAAGTCCGGGTCAACGGTCATTTCCCGGTCAAAGGTCACATCCGGGTCAAAGGTCAAAGGTCACACTCGGGTTCAAAGGTCAATGGTCACTTCCGGTCACGTGACGGTCCAGTAATAAGGCGAACACCCCAGTGACTCCCAATGTCAATCTCCCGAAACATGGTCCCCCGACAATATTGCCGTCTATTTGCTCATGTTAAATGGCCAGTGGGGAACCCTCAGTGTCTCCATACAGGTTTCCTCAATGGGGCCTAGAGGGGTCCCTAGAGGTTCGATTGCATCGAATGAGGTATCAATGTGAAGCATACGCGAGGGAGCATCCGCCGGGCTGGGTGTGAAGTAAAACTGACGTCATTCTGCGCATGCGCAGTAGACAAAGGGTACGGAAATACACGTTTTGGGGTCCAGGTGGGCCCCTAGTGAGCCGATTGCATCAAGTGAGGTATCATTGTAAAACATACGTGAGGGAGCATCCGACGGGCTGGGTGTGACGTAAAACTGACGTCATTTTGCGCATGCGCAGTGGAGAAAGGGTATGGAAATAGACGTTTTGGGGTCTAGGTGGGCCACTGTTGGGCCGATTGCATGAAGTGAGGTATCATTGTAAAGCATACGCGAGGGAGCATCCAGCGGGATGGCTGAAACGTGAAACTGACGTCATTCTGTGCATGCGCAGTAGACAAAGGGTATGGACATATACCTTTTGTGGCCGAGAGGGGCCACTAGTGGGCCGATTGCTTCGAGTGAGGTATCATTGTAAAGCATACGTGAGGGAGCGTCCGAAGTAAGGGGTGTGACGTGCAACTGACGCCATTCTGCGCATGCGCAGTGGAGAAAGTGTATGGACATAGACGTTTTGGGGTCTAGGTGGACCACTAGTGGTCCGATGGGGTTGACTGAGGCATCATTGTCAAGCATACATGGAGGAGCATGCGCCTGAGCTAGTGTGTTGTTTGTTTTCAACATTCTGCGCATGCGCAGACAGAGAATTGTGAGAAAAGGGTATGGAAATAGACGTTTTGGGGTCTAGGCGGGTCACTAGTGGTCCGATTGCATCGAGTGAGGTATCATTGTAAAGCATACGCGAGGGAGCATCCAGCGGGATGGCTGAAACGTGAAACTGACGTCACTCTGCGCATGCGCAGTAGAGAAAGGGTATGGAAATAGACGTTTTGGGGCCGAGAGGGGCCACTATTGGGCCGATTGGGTCGAGTGAGGTGTCAATGTGAGTGAGTGAGTGAGGCTTGCCCAACGCCCGTGAGGCGTTCCCAACGCCCGTCTTAACGCATGGACGCACTAACGATGGTGAGTGAGTGAGTGAGTGAGTGAGTGAGTGAGTGAGCGAGCGAGTGAGTGAGTGGGTGAGGGAGTGAGTGAGTGGTCATATATGGTCGTTTATACACCATAAGCCTACCGGTGAGAGAACAACAACAACAAGGATGGCAGGTCAATCATTTTATTATCCCCTCCAGTTCATCATACCCAAGCTGGGGGAGCCGCGTTGGGTATGTTTACATTACGAGTAGCCTCTTGTCCAATCAGAGGCCGCCATTTGGCGTTGCATCTGTCATATTCGTTCTTGCCCGTTAGATGTATTCTCGGCTGCTCTTGGACAATCAGAAGTCGCCATTTCAGAAAGTTCCATCTTCGGCCATGTTCGCTCTGAACCGTTTGTTCTAATTGGCATCGGGCAGGCCAGGATACCGTTGAGGCAACATATCCTCAGATAGTTGTTTGCGCATTCTGAGTATCTATCAGTGCATGGATGAATACATTCATCCGATGGAAAGATTCCGTAATTTGGTCATTTGGTGAAGGGGGGGGTCAAAGGTCACTTCCGCGGGTACTGCGGTTTTACATCCGGGTCCTCATCTTACATCCGGGTTTTTCCATGTTTACTGTGGATAGTGGAGAGGGTCACCAATGTCACGTTTTTCGTGACCAAATTAGGGAATCTTTCCATCAGATGAATGTATTCACCCATGCACTGATAGATACTCAGAATGCGCAAACAACTATCTGAGGATATGTTGCCTCAACGGTATCCTGGACTGCCCGAGCGAACATGGCCGAAGATGGAACTTTCTGAAATGGCGACTTCTGATTGTCCAAGAGCAGCCGAGAATATATCTAACGGGCAAGAACGAATATTACAGATGCAACGCCAAATGGCGGCCTCTGATTGGACAAGTGGCTACTCGTAATGTAAACATACCCACCGCGGCTCCCCCAGCTTGGGTATGATGAACTGGAGGGGATAATAAAATGATTGACCTGCCATCCTTGTTGTTGTTGTTCTCTCACCGGTAGGGTAACGGTGTATAAACGACCATATATGACCACTCACTCACTCCCTCACCCACTCACTTACTCATTCGCTCACTCACTCACTCACTCACTCACTCACCCACACACTCACTCACTCACTCACTCACTCACTCAAAATCGTTAGTGCGTCCATGCGTTAAGACAGGCGTTGGGAACGCCTCACGGGCGTTGGGCACGCCTCACTCACTCACTCACTCACTCACTCACTCACTCACTCACACTCACTCATCGCATGTTCCACGGTCCCCGGATGTAACAACCCGGATGTTGAAGAGAACCCGCATGTAAAACCAGGGTACCCGGATGTTGAAAAGGTCCCGGATGTTGAAGGTCATCCGGATGTTGAAAGTCAGTACATGCATTCCATACGTCTAAGGTCTAAGAAAAAATTAGAACTCTTCTGCTCATAGAAACCGGAAGTGACATCACACATATGTCACACCCATCCCGTCGGATGCTTCCTTACGTATGCTTTACAATAATATCTCACTCGACTCCATCGGACCACTAGTGGCCCGCTTAGATCTCAAAACGTCTATTTCCATATACCTTGTCTACGGCGCATGCGCAGAATGACATCAGTTTTACGTCACACCCATCCCGTCGGATGCTCCCTCATGTGTGCTTTACAATGATACCTCACTCGACCCAATCGGAACAACAGTGGCCCACCTGGACCCCAAAACGTCTATGTCCATACACTTTGTCTACTGCGCATGCGCAGAATGACGTCATTTCCACGTTTCAGCCATACCGTCGGATGCTCTCTCACAAGTGCTTCACATTAACACCTCACTCGACCCAATCGGACCCAAAGGGGCCCCTCTCGGCCCCTAAACGTCTATTTCCATACACTTTCTCTACTGCGCATGCGCAGAATGCCGTCAGTTTCACGTTTCAGTCATTTCGCTGGATGCTCCCTCGCGTATGCTTTACAATCATACCTCACTTGATGCAATCGGACCACTAGAGGCCCGCCTAGACCTCAAAATGTCTATTTGCATAGTCTTTGTCTACTGCGCATGCGCAGAATGACGTCAGTTCTACGTTTCAGCCATCCCACTGGATGCTCCCTCACGTATGGTTTACAATGATAACTCACTCGATGCAATCGGACCACTAGAGGCCCGCCTAGGCCCCAAAACGTCTATTTCCATACCATTTTCCCACAATTCCCTGTCTGCGCATGCGCAGAATGTTGAAAACAAACAGCACACTAGTCCAGGCGCATGCTCCTCCATGTATGCTTCACATTGATACCTCACTCGACTCCATCGGACCACTAGTGGTCCACCTAGACACCAAAAGCTGTATTTCCGTACACTTTGTCTACTGCGCATGCGCAGAATGACGTCAGTTCCACGTTTCAGCCATACCCTCGGATGCTCTCTCACGAGTGCTTCACATTGACACCTCACTCGACCCAATCGGCCCAATATGCTTTACATTGATACCTCACTCAACCCCATCGTACCACTAGTGGTCCACCTAGACACCAAAACGTCTATGTCCATACACTTTCTCCACTGCGCATGCGCAGAATGGCGTCAGTTGCACGTCACACCCCTTACTTCGGATACTCCCTCACCTATGCTTTACAATGATACCTCACTCGAAGCAATCGGCCCACTAGGGGCCCCTCTCGGCCACAAAAGGTCTATGTCCATACCCTTTGTCTATTGCGCATGCGCAGAATGACGTCAGCTTCACGTTTCACGCTCCCTCGCGTATGCTTTACAATGATACCTCACTTGATGCAGTCGGCCGAACAGTGGCCCACCTAGACCCCAAAACGTCTATTTCCATACCCTTTCTCCCCTGCGCATGCGCAGAATGACGTCAGTTTTACTTCACACCCAGCCCGTCGGATGCTCCCTCGCGTATGCTTCACATTGATACCTCACTCGATGCAATCGGACCTCTAGGGACCCCTCTAGGCCCCATTGGGGAAACCTGTATGGAGACACTGAGGGTTCTCCACTGGCCATTTAACATGAGCAAATAGATGGCAATATTGTCGGGGGAACATGTTTCGGGAGATTGACATTGGGAGTCACTGGGGTGTTAGCCTTATTTCTGGACCGTCACGTGACCGAAAGTGACCTTTGACCTTTGAACCCGAGTGTGACCTTTGGCCTTTGACCCGGATGTGACCTTTGACCGGGAAATGACCTTTGACCCGGATTTGACCTCCACGTGACCTCCACACGAAAGTAGGTCAATGCGACCCAATTTCAACTTTATATACTACTCCCGTCTGTTATGTACGTCAGTAGGTCATTAGTTTGAATTTGGAATGAAAATTAGGGTATGTGTTCCCTATTGTCAGCTGTGTACACTAAAAATGACACCCATATAAAAACTTTACAGCTGTAGATTCGCTACAGACAGATTTTGACGAAATAATTTCGTCATTTGCCTCCAACTACTTCTTCTCAAGGTTGTTCACAGATCGAACTAAGTTTGTATAAACATGAAATTTAGGGGGGCTGGCCACCATATCAGACGCGTACTGAAATCTATTGACCATAAATAGCAATTAAGATATCATTGTGAAAATATGTGTATGGGCTATGATACACATGGTTCACAAACGTTTAATATTGCGGACAGGTGTCAGGTTACCATTCTGTCTACAAAGCCCATTTAACGACATACATTAATTTTGCTAGTTGATACGCAGATGAAAGGACATCTGTGGCTCATGTACTGTTCTGTGAAATTGCTTTCTTATGACAAAAGCCATTATGCTGTGTTAATGATAATCCGTTGAATGGGTCAGAAGTTCACATCATCATTTTGAGTTTACAATAAACTTTTGTGCTTTAAGATAAAATGATAATCAACTTTAGTCTGTCGGGTAAGGCGGGGGTTGTGGGGGGCCTAATCGTGTATTTGCGCCTAATCGTGTCAGCGCCAAATCGTGTAAAACAATTGCGCCTAATAACGTGTTGCGCCTAATCGTGTAGGAAATTTGCGGTTAATGGTGGAACTGCGCCTAATCGTGTACGAAATTTGCGCTTAATTGTGGAACTGCGCCTAATCGTGTACGGAATTTGCGCCTATTTGTGTAAATGCGCCTAATCGTGTAAGGAGGCGGCGTCTAATCATGTAACTGCTCCTAATCATTTGAACGATCTTGCGCCTAATTTTGCGTTGCGCCTAATCGTGTAGAAAAATTGCTCCAAATTGTGGAACTGCGTCTATTCGTGTAGGAGATTTGCTCCTAATTATGGAAATGCGCCTATTCGTGTGAGAAATATGCTCCTCATTGTGGAACTGCGCCTAATCGTGTAGAAAATTTGCGTCTAACTGTGGAAATGCGCCTAGTTGTGTATAGAGGCTGCGCCTAAACGTGCACAACGTGAAGACATATAGCGCTTAAACGTGTTCAACGCGCCTAATCGTGTAATGACCGTGTAGTCATGAAAACGACCTAATATAGAGCAGGAATAGTGATTTGAAGCCAGACAGTTATTTATTGAATTGCTGGGTCCACCCCAAATTCAAGTTTTTCGACTGTATTTTTGAAAAGCTACTAAACAGGACAGTTCATGGATATCGGATATAATCTGTTCTAAATCCATGCTCTGATTCATCATTTCATTTTCGGAGCTGATGCTGCAAAAGGACGTAAAAGCGTTGAAATGACCATGATGAAATGTTTCCGAAATCGGCCAATTTCAACCTACACAAAGTAATGAAATGGGGAAGCGGATCTTCCCTTTGTGTGTGTATGAGTGAAACCGTTGAAAGGATATGTCCGCCACTGTTTTGTGATCCTTAGAGTTAGTTCTCGCGAAAGTTGGGGGTAAGGTACTTGATATGCGCAACTTGGACTTTTCCATTTTTTTTTCCACCGACCAATGAAAATCCTGCACTTCAATTTTGAAAATTTGAATTCACTAGTCAAAAGTCGAAACAGCCAACATTGCAAATCGTGAGCCGCACAAGAGCCTGTATAATGATATGTCATATCTCGCAGCACCATATGTATATTAACGGGAGACAGCTCAAGTAGGACTAGTCCCATGGGCATATATAGAAAGGTGGTTCAGAAGATAAACGCTGTTGATTGATTGAGGGTTGGGACAGATACCATCCATCGCAAGTGAACTTTTCTTTGCATAATCTAGATTTTATTGCACTGTACTTTCATTTGTATATTAGTATTTTGTAATTTATGGCTCGCAGGAAAAACAGTTTTTAACTGATTGCGATACCCGAGTATCATTTTCAGAGACTATCGATTGACTGGCTGCAATGGTGGATATAGTAAAACTGAAAAGAATAGCTGCTTCCTGAGTAGCAGATTTCTTTTCCAGAGTTTCAATTCAAAATAATATCTATTTGTTTGAAAAAGCTCCCCAAAACACAAGAAAAACTGGCCATAATACCAAGCTGATCTGTATGTAGTGGTATTACAATTATACATACATGTACACCCGGTACTGGCACTGAATGAAAGTATTAGAACACAAGAGTGCATGAAACAACAAGTGGCAAGACATCCATCTCAGAATATTTCAGTTCTCAGACATGTCAGATGATATTATTTCTAAGTTTAAGTTCAATTGATTAATTTCACTACATACATGCACATATATTCTTAACACCACTCCATGTGTTGACCTAGATCCAGCATAGATACATGTACAGCCCCTAGAGATATGGTAGGGCAGCTCCTCACACATGTATATGTTGCGTCCTGAACTGTATTTCTCTGAGCTGAGGTCAATCTTTGGAAGAGTGACCATAGCAGGCTTCCATACTTTTTTTTAATTTTTTTTTTTTTTATTAACGCTCTTTTTCCAACTCATTTACAAACATATACAATAATATATTGGACATCATGGACAGAAAAAAACACAGAAGTACATAAAAACCACGTCTTCACGATCTTTACATAACACACATGAATTTGAGAAGAATATTTCTTTACTTTTGCGCCCATATAAACCATTTTTATCTGAGCTGATTGCGTTTGTATTTCACTATTAGGATACGAAATAGTTTTCTAGTATATGCTATTTTTTATAAAAGTTCTGTGTCGAAAATGTTGTATTTGCTATGAGTTTCTCAGTTCTGTATTGTTCTTGGAATTTCTGAAGAAGAAAATTAATATGTAATGTCGAGTTTTTGAATTTATTGGTATAAATATATCTTTTCACAATCAGCATTAGGGTGTTCAGCAAGTATTGCTGCATATCCCAGCCACATATTATTTTATCATTTGTAAGATAACACTTTATTTTTACTGTATCATTTAGCCATCTCTGCATATCAG
>JAVTVY010006434.1:0-39917 GCA_036873755.1 Hanleya hanleyi
GCAGCCATCATCGACGGCTCAGCATCATCTACATTGTGCAGAATCTGTTCAGTAAAAACAAAGAACATCGGAATATCAGCTTAAATGCCCACTACCTGGTGGTCTTCAAAAACCCGAGAGATACCACTCAACTGTTGCACCTGGCGAGACAGATGTTTCCCGGCCGCACACCGTTTGCGTTGGAAGCCTTCAAAGATGCCACAACCCCTCAGCACGGGTATATGCTCTTCGACCTCAAGCAAGCCACTCCCGACCACCTTCGACTACGGACCGACATCTTTCCCGGAGAGACCCACCACGTGTACATGCAAAAATAATGTAAACACATCCACAGTGGCGCCTCCAGCTGGGGTCTGTGTGTTTGATGATGGGAATAATAAAAAGAATGAATACCACAGCAGGGTTGACTTTGTCTGTGAGGTGGATAAAAAGGGCAGCGTTGTGGGTTCTAGCATTAGTTGTACAGGATGTCTGCGCGAGTACGGAAGCACGCTCCCACGCTCCGTGTATTGAAGACGGCCCCACCCGAGTTAGTCCGAACCATTGTACGCGGTGCGGACCCTGACCTTGTACGCTGTCTGTGCGAGATCGGGTACAACCTGTTAAAAGGCAACGTACCACTGACTCCGGCTCAGAAGACCAAGTTGGCCAAGCATAAGACAGGTCTCCGAACCCTAGTCCACAAGCGGGTCCCTCAAACACAAAAGAAAAGGTGTTACAGAAAGGCGGCTTTCTCGGGGCCATCTTAGCACCGTTGGCCGCTTCCGTGTTGGGTCCAGTATTGGGTGGACTCTTCGGCCGACAATGAACCACACGAAAAAAATGGTCCTCGTCGAACCACGGTTCCTGCAAAACCTCCAATCACCCTACCCTGTCCCACCTACGGTGAAGACCATAAACAGCCTCGATGGAGAGATGCAACAGATCTTACAGAGACCGGGGTTAAGCGACAGTGAGAAAGTACAACGGTACAATGAGACGCTTCAACGGTACATGACGTTCATGGACCAATACAAAACCCTGTCTACCCCAGCAACAGCACCACCACCACCACCACCACCACCACCACGTGACAGACCGCTGACCTCAGCACCGCTCCAACAGCCGGGTCAGGTAGCCTCCACAGCCCCACAGTGGGTGGAAGACGAAGTGCTGAAGAGTGTACCTGCCTCGTTCAAGAAACAAGCTGGCCTGGTATTACAACGGATGAAACAGAATCCTAACATGACTTGGAATGATAAAGGCGAACTCCTGGTACAGAATCAGGTGGTCCCCGGGACCCACATGACGGATTTAGTGAATGACCTGATGCGTCAACGCAGGTCGCACACGGATCCTCGAGGATGGGAGGTCTTCGCTCAAGGCTTGAAAGACATGCATGTACCACAGGAATTGGTGGGGAACCCCCGCCGCTGGGCCTTTATGCAGCAAACCCAGCAATCGCCGAGTCGTGCACCACGACTCTCACCACAACCTTCTTGGGAATCCGACTGGGAACCGGAGTCACCCCCCAAAACTCCACCACCATCACAACGGGCACCTTCTTTTCAGACCTTTAAAAAACCACCCTCGATCAGGACACCCCACATCTCCAGAGCCGTCACACGTAGCAAGTCAACGCGACGAACACGACGCCGAACACAACCGCCCAAGGCCTGGAAGACCTATTAAAACCAACAGCAGCAGCAGGACAGCTCAGTCGCCATGTTTTACCTGACCCTACCCAGTAACAGTTCGCTGGATGTGTTTCCTGACAACACCGTGGCCAAGTACGTCACCCAGTTACCACAACCGTTACATTTACCTGGACGCTGGGAATGTGCCCTCGTGGATATCCAATACCCTTACTCGTGGTACAACGTGCGAGCCAGTGAAGTGTGGTACGAGGTCACCTACGAAGGCAAAAACACCCGGCTCACCCTGCCCGAAGGCCAATACGATACCCCCAAAGAGTTCATGGGTGGGCTGTCAAGACTGATACATGATAAGGCGCTACGGGGGGTGACGGATAGTGCAACACGCCTGATAGCCTTGCGCTTCAAGAGAAACGTGTTCTTCGATGTCAACGTACACAACGACAAGGCACAGCTTACCGTCACCGATACCGTGAATGTGAAACTCAGTCCTACACTACAGCAAATGCTGGGTTTCGATCTACAGACGTTCGCTGGTCCCAACCAACACCATGGCGAGATGCCGATGGATATGAAGTCGGGTATGTACGGACTCTACGTCTACTCGGACGTGGTGGACAACCACATCGTGGGCGATATCAACACACCTCTGTTACGGGTGGTCCCCATTAAAAAGACGTATGGCGATCAAGTCACCCACAGTTTCACCCATATCATGTACCTGCCCGTACGACATACCGATATCAACACGATCACGGTGGATATAAGAGATGACACGGGACGAGCGGTGGCATTCGAACGAGGAAAAGTGGTGCTGACACTTCATTTTCGACAAGCACGTGCTCCCCACTTTGCATAATGAAAGTACCTTACGAGTGCGATGCACGCAGCTATGCCGACTATTATGCCCAACAGGCCGGGGGTGGCTTTCCGGTCTTTAGCGGTGCACGCATGCAACGAGGACATGGACTGGGGAACATACTCGGCAGCATTGTGAAAACGTTCCTGCCCTTGGTGACGCGTGGGGTGAAAGCAATGGGCAAACAAGCGGTACGCAGTGGACTGCAAGTGGCCGGTGATGTCTTGGGGGGTACGGCACCCCGACAAGCCTTGAAACGACGGGCCAAAGAAGCGGGAGGCGTCTTGGTGGCCAAAGCACAACGCACCGTAGGGAATAAAAGAGCTGCCCCACGGAGACCACGCACCAGTCGACGACCGATCCAGCGACGACGCACATCGAAGAAGACCCGGGATATCTTTTCTTAAAACATGGCCTTAATCCACGCCGAGTCCTGCCCCTCCACCAACAGTGAATTTGATTTGTGGACCGTGCCGCCCACACAAACCAGTGTCGAACAAGGATTATGGGTGGAGCATCTCCCGCTCTCCAGCATCAACGAAACCGGACCCATCGAGTTCACCATCAGTAATGCGGATACGGCCTATGTGGATTTAGCCCATACCTACTTGTATGTGAAAGCCAAGGTGGTCAATGGAGCTGGCACCAGACTCGCTGACCAAGCAACGGTGGGCCCGACGAATCTCTGGCTGCACTCGATGTTTCAGCAGGTGGATATTTTTCTCAGCGACAAACTCATCAGTGACTCCACCAACACGTACCCCTATCGAGCCTACATCGAGACACTGTTGTCGTATGGCCGAGAGGCTAAAAAATCTCAGCTGACAACCGCTTTATTCTACAAGGACACGGCCGAGCACATGGACACGGCGGACAATGGGGGATATAACAAACGGAAGGCTTTCACTGCGAACAGTGCCTCGGTGGATATGATGGGTCGACTGCATGCAGACATGTTCATGCAAGACCGGTACCTCTTGAACAAGATCCCCATCAAAATCCGACTGATACGGGCGCCTCCGACCTTCGCCTTGATGGCCACTAACGTAGAGGGGCATGCAGCGGACTATAAGATTGTCATCCAAGACGCAGTCCTGTATGTCCGAAAAGTGAAACCGAATCCAGCCGTTCAATTGGGGCACATGAAAGCCTTGGAAACAAAACCAGCCCAGTACCCTATCCGACGTGTACAAACCAAAGTGTTCTCTGTGCCTGCTGGAAATATGGGCGCCAACAAAGAAAACCTGTTCCTGGGGGAACTACCCAAGCGATTGATCCTGGCCTGTGTGGAAAATACCAGTTTCAGCGGAGCCTACCCAGAGAATCCGTTTGACTTTAAACATTTCGGCATCAATTTTGTGGCCCTGCATGTGGATGGACAACAGGTGCCAGCCACGGCCTTAACCCCGAACTTTGGGCGGAGGAATTTCATTCGAGCCTATCAGAGCCTGTTTACAGCCACCGGTCAAATCAACCAGGACGAAGGGAATATGATCAGTCGGGAGGACTACGCGAACGGATACACGTTGTTCTGTTTCGATCTGACCCCCACCTTAGAGAACGACCATCAGCTGGCCCTGGCCAAGCAAGGCAACTTACGGTTGGAAATCCACTTTGCACGAGCCCTGGCGACCACCGTCAATGTGATCTGCTACGCCGAGTTTGACAACATCATTCAAGTGGACAAGGCGCGCAACGTCCTGTGTGACTTCTCCACCTAACATGGATACAGACCAGATAACCACCGTGCTGGAGAATGACCCAGAGACACGTAGGGTCTTTCAAGGGGTGTTCGCCCGAGATGTGTTTCCATTAGACCGTATGTATCCGGCTGCTTACGTTCTCAACACGGACCCGATGGATCGACCCGGTGAACACTGGGTGGCCGTGTACTTGACAGAACAGCAGGGGGAATACTTTGACCCGTACGGTCTGCCACCCCTCCATCCCGATTTAACAGACTTCATGGATCAAGGCACAGAGACGTGGTGTTGGAACAGTCAAACGTTGCAAAGCCTGACCAGTGGCGTGTGCGGACAATATTGCTTGTTTTACCTGTACCATCGATGCCGGGGAAGACCCTTATCCACTATCGTACAGATGTTTGACGAGTACCCCCAGGCCGAGGACCGCGATGTACTCGTCTATGACTGGGCCGCCCATCATTTCAATGTACAAGCCCCGTTCTGGGCTTGAATTATTTCAATGTACATACAGTTAATGACAAGCCCCTTGTTCTGGGCTTCAGTTAATGACAAGCCCCTTGTTCTGGGCTTCAGTTAATGACAAGCCCCTTGTTCTGGGCTTCAGTTAATGACAAGCCCCTTGTTCTGGGCTTGAGTTTTCACGTGGTTGTTCTCACGTTGTTGTTGTTCAATGAATAAAAAAAAAATGAGATCTCACCAAAAAACCCTGTCTTGTGTGTTTTATTCCTAATGCATCAATGCCCAATGTGGAGATTCAGTCAAACTGAAATCAGTGGTGTAGGATGGGGCCAAAATGTAACCCATCAAGTTTAGAATGCAAGAGCACTATAGTAAAAATAGAGAGCCAATGAAATCAGCCTACAGACCAAGTACGTGTTTTTGGTCTAGGTTTGGAGCGGGCATTTCATTGAGGTACGTGTATACGGTGAGTGAAAAGACTCGTCCAACACGTATAGATTATGACTATAAGTTCTAGGTAACCCATCAAGGTTAGAATGCAAGAGCACTATAGTAAAAATAGAGAGCCAATGAAATCAGCCTACAGACCAAGTACGTGTTTTTTGGTCTAGGTTTGGAGCGGGCATTTCATTGAGGTACGTGTATACGGTGAGTGAAGAGACTCGTCCAACACGTATAGATTATGACTATAAGTTCTATTAGCCAATCAGTGGCCTAGAATGGAGCCAAAGGTAACCCATCCATGTCCAGAAAAACATTACCCGGGTGTACAAGAACCCAGATGTAGGCGCGGACGTCAGCGAAAGCACACCGTGAATACCCCAATTCGATTGGCTGATTGTTCGACCGCTGATTGGTTCTTTTTCTCGACCGCTGATTGGCTCTTTTTCTCGACCGCTGATTGGCTCTTTTTCTCGACCGCTGATTGGTCCACATGGAACTGCCCATCTTTCCCAGGTTCATCTAGAATCCCCTTTTTGTGCTCAAGCTCTGACTATAGCGATACCGCAACATTGTCTCATTGGACATTGGACCGTCTGACCTGGAGGTGACCCTTTGACCTTTTGACCCGCGTCCGCGCGCGCGCGCGCACTGCCGGGGATGACGCGGGATGACGCGCGCGCGCTGCGGGGCGCTGGGGCGGGAAAACACCCCGGCGGTTGAACATTGGAACTCTTGTGGGTTTGGAGGATGAACATACGGACGTCTAAGGGAAAAAATTGGAACTCTTCTGGGTTCGAAAGTGAAAACCCGGAAGTGACGTGACAACCCACGTCACCTGCGTATATACTCCTGTAAAATAGAGCCGATTTTATTTCTTTGGAAGGGACAAGGTGAATTGCGCTTTTTATACTACTAAACTGTGATGTAGATTACATCTTACATAGGCCTTAAGGCCGTGATATGCATATGAAGTATTCTGGGGCATGGTCAATACTTTCCAATTTTCCCTTCGTCTACTACTCGCCGATTTTTTTGATTTTTTTATTATTTATTTATTTATTTATTTATTTATTTATTTCCTCGAGAGCTTTTAAAATAAGACCTCACTCTACCCCATCGGGCCACTAGTGCTCCAACATGTCCACCCGTATGGATTGATACATACTAATATCCCAGTATATAAGTGTATATGGGTCTATATGATCTATATACAAGCCTACGCGGTACTTTGATAGTTTTTTCCATCATATTCTACATGATCAACCTCATAGCTCATAGTAAAAGCCATAAAAAAACCCGATCACCCCTATACCCATTCAGGCTAAATATAGCGGACATGATCTTCGAATTGGTCTAGTCCGAGTTGTCTCCCTTGCACCAAAGCGTATAGATGGCGCTGTGGTTTGAACGACTTTATTATCCGGGCAAATTTTGGTCTTCAGTAGCCATTTTGTGTTTTCTGAGCTGAAGAACATTCTCTGTCGCAGTGTATAACGGAACTTTGTTCCATTTCGGTGTCCGCTGAGATGAATAATGTGATCTGCATCATGCATCGCCTGCACGTCACACGTAGACTGTAATCGAGGGAGTGTGCTATATTGTGTTCGAGTGGACGCATCAATTTGTGTGATATCCGACAGGAAACGTGAAAATTGATATTCTTTCACAGATTTCGAAGTGTATACAGTTCTGGTGAGAATGAACGCAGCCTTTATGATCAGCGATTGAACGATAATGTAGGCCACCGAACAGGTTTTGTGGAATCAACATTCTGTAACGACTGGAGGGATTTTATCGGACATGTGCAGTACGGAACGCTATTTGTTGCATACATTCGCTTATCGTGGCAGTCCGTATAATTTGTCAATTTTTGTGTTTGGCACCACAACAGTGAAAGCTGATGGATGAAATTCTACTCCACGGGAACGGTAACGAATGAATGGAATATCTTACCAAACTCTCAGGTAGGATGTGGGTTTCAGGAGTTCACCGGGTGTGACAATTTCTTTATAATGATTTGTGATAAAAGCGGGTAAAACCTAATGTCAAAATCTCCTTGAAGGTCACGGAGATGTCGATTTATTGCTGATCAGCTGATTTCCAGGACAGACAGACATTATTTCGGCTCTTTTCTCTTCGAAATTCTTGTAATTTGCTCAATACAAATAAATATTTAAATTGACTCTGAGTTTTCTGTTGGCATTATTTCAGCAATATTATGCACTAAAATCTGATGATTCGAAATAAAACTAGGAAATTTTAATGCTTGGGCAATGGTAACACAGCACTATACAGTGGGCCTTCTTTGTCTTTATCTTGTGGTTTCAACATATTTTCTAATATGCAGTCTATATATTGTCAAAACATTGATAGACGTCTGGAGTAACATCCGGTGTAGCTGCAAGGGCGAAGAAATTATCCACCATAAAGTTCGTGTACGGTAGAATGAAAACACCAGGTACATTGGAAATAAAATTGATTTTCTTGGCTAAACAAATACGTGTAGACTATGGATTACAGTGTTATCATAATTCCGTGAAAATTGAAACGGATTTATCGGAAAAAATAGGAAATTTTTATGCTTAAGTAACACAGCAAAAAAACACTGTGGGCAAGCCTATTGTTGCACTAACTGACACTGGCCGCCATGTTGTACTCACCTCACCTCACACGACACAAAAACTGGCCGCCATTTTGAACCCACCATGCACTGACTGACACCACACACGACACAAAAACGGGCCGCCATCTTGTACCCACCATGCACTGACTGACACCACCACACGACACAAAAACTGGCCGCCATCTTGGTCCCACACCAAAAAGGACACATAAACAGACTGCCATCTTGTACACACCACAGCCGACTTAAACTATAAATAACGTGTAAAATTGACATTTTATTCACAAAGACAATGATGAGTTCCTCCAGAAGAAGAGCCCTATTTACACACCATCCGCCTAGAGATCCGAGAAATGCTGCTACAGAACATAGAGAAATAGTTAGCGTTGAAGAAGCTAATGGAATGATAATAACGACAAGTTTTCAGCAGGAGATTGAAGACGAAGCCACGTTAATACGCAGTACAGAAGAGCTGGCACAACTCCGGCGAGCTGTAATTGCAGAAGAAGATGGCCGATTGCAACGACAACAAAGTCAAGATCATTTATGCATATGTCAGGAGTGCTGGGTGACGCTCACGTGTGTTGGCGATACGTGTCATTGCGTTGAGGCTGGAGAAAACCATCTCAAAGTGAAGTGTCCCATATGTAGAAAACATGTGGGGGGCATCAAAAGAATATACCGCGCCTAAGTGTGTCGTGTGACACTATCAACGGCCCTTTTCAGGGCCAACCCATCTTTCCGGAAGTGGAAACTTCTTTTCTTAAGCACACCAAATAACACCAGCTCCCATCATCCTTTTCCCCCCAAAAAATCAAAAAAAAATTTTTTTTACTATTTTTTTCAAATTATTGAAAAAAAGGGGAAACATTGCAGGGGGGGAGGGAAATGGAATAGCCAAAAAAAATTTTTTTATCATTGAATAAAAAAGAAAAAAAAGATTCATGGAGCCAAAAAAAATCTTTTTCATTTTATATGTTTTTTTAACAATTAAATATTGAAATTAAGAAAGGGGAGGGGTGAATTGGAGGGGGGGACAGGGGAGTAAGCAAGGTGGATGGAATAGCCCCCATTTTTTCTTTAATAATGAACCCATGGGGTTGAGTGAGGTATCAAATTGAAGGTGAAGTGAAGGGGCATGTAATGGGTTGGGTATGGATTGAACTATGGGCATTTTGCGCATGCGCGGTAGCCGAAAGGTATGAAAATAGACGTTTTTGGAGGTAGGAGATAGCCAAAAAAAAAAAATTTTTAAAATGGACCAATGGGGTCGAGTGAGGTATCAAATTGAAGGTACAGTGACGGAGCATCTAATGGGGTGGGTATGGGATTGAACTATCGGCCTTCTGCGCATGCGCGGCGGCCGAAGGGTGTGAAAATAGCCTTTTTGGGGTTAGAGGCGTCCCTAATGGTCCAATCGGGTCGAGTGAGGTATCAAAGTGAAGGTGACGTGAAGGAGCATCTGATAGGACTGGGTGTGGGCTTGAATTAGGGTGATTCTGCGCATGCGCGAAGGCCGAAGGCTATGAAAATAGCCTTTTTTGGAGCTAGGGGAGCCCCTAATGGTCTAATGGGGACGAGTGAGGTATCAAAGTGAAGCTGAGGTGAAGGAGCATCTAATGGACTGGGTGTGGGGTTGACATATCGATAAAAAATGGATATGACCTTGAACTGATCACGTGACCTCCCCGTGATGACAAATACCCAGAACCAAGTGAGTACATGCATCCCATAGTCCCAGGTCACGCCCGATTCACGCAGACCGGAAGTGACGTCATACACCTGCGCACAACCGTGATGGAAAAAAATGGATATGACCTTGAACTGATCACGTGACCTCCCCGTGATGACAAATACCCAGAACCAAGTCAGTACATGCATCCCATAGTGCCAGGTCACACCCGATTCACGCAGACCGGAAGTGACGTCATACACCTGCGCACAACCGTGATGGAAAAAATCCAGAACCAAGTCAGTACATGCATTCCATACAGGCAGAATGCAGGCAGGCAAGCAAGGCAGGGATGCAGGCAGGCAGGCAGGCAGGGAGACAGGTCAGGTCAGGTAAGTCAGATTGAATACACCCCTTTCCCTAAAAATGGACTCCTTTTATACGTTTTTCTATCCACCTCCCACCATGCACTGAGACACAAAAACTGGCCGCCATTTTGAACCCACCATGCACTGACTGACACCACACCACACACGACACTAAAACTGGCCGCCATCTTGTACCCACACCATCTTGTACCCACCTCCTACCACACACGACACAAAAACGGGCCGCCATTTTGAACCCACCATGCACTGACTGACACCACACCACACACGACACTAAAACGGGCCGCCATTTTGAACCCACACCACAAAGGACACATAAACTGGCCGCCATTTTGAACCCACCATGCACTCACTGACACCACCACACGACACAAAAACGGGCCGCCATTTTGAACCCACACCAAAAAGGACACATAAACTGGCCGCCATCTTGGTCCCACCACACGACTCAAAAACTGACCGACGACACAAAAACTGGCCGCCATTTTGAACCCACCATGCACTGACTGACACCACCACACGACACAAAAACTGGCCGCCATTTTGAACCCACACCATAAAGGACACAAAAACTGGCCGACGACACTAAAACTGGCCGCCATTTTGAACCCACCATGCACTGACTGACACCACCACACGACACAAAAACTGGCCGCCATTTTGAACCCACCATGCACTGACTGACACCACCACACGACACAAAAACTGGCCGCCATTTTGAACCCACACCAAAAAGGACACAAAAACGGGCCGCCATTTTGAACCCACCATGCACTGACTGACACCACCACACGACACAAAAACTGGCCGCCATTTTGAACCCACCTCCCACCACACACAGACCACGCCTTCCACCCTCCCCCACCAGCCAATCACAAACACGCTTACATACCACCAATTGTGACGTCAGAGTTACAGCCGGGTGAAATTTACTTCCATTTACGTTTCATTTTGAAATATTTGAGGGTTCCCGATTGCGATTTAACATGGACCAACATATGGCGTATTTTCCCGGTGCCCAAAAATATTACACGAATTTGCTCGCTACCTACTACTCTGCACTGTTCTACCACTCGCATATTTATACATGTTGAATATACATGTTTATAAATGTACATTTCCCAAATTAACAATTCCTAGGCTTGTCTGACAATGAATACGCACAACCCTCACTCGCCCATGGTTATTTTCAACTTCAATACAAGGACTTCACAGCAAATAAGACATTTGATACTGGCGTCTTCAACAACGCTGCTGATACTGGCGCTATGAACAACCTGTGTGCCAAACTTCGATCGGAATTTCCGGCCACATTACCACCATTGGTGGTTCGTTCGATGTTGATCATAGCTAGACCTGTTTTAACGACCTCAGGTCGTGTGATGTAGATCCCCGTTTATAACCGGCCAACTGATTAGCTGAGTATTGTTTTCGCATCCGCCCTTTCCACAACAATCCTTGGACATGCTATCTTGTCACGTGGATCAGCGTGTGAGATCCGGTTCGTTCTCCTGATCTCTCTCCGGGCCCGAGCTTTTTAACTTTTGATAACTAGTGTAAATATTATAATATGGATCAAATATTCCTACTATTCCAAGAAAGGACCACTAAGCTTACATTTATGACAACTTTGGTAACTTCAGATCTAAAATAATCAGGTATCATCGATAAAATATATTCTGGAGTAGAGACATAGCAAAACCCCCGGATTAACGAACCGGGATTCATACGGCCAGCGACGTGTCGATACACCGCCCGCTGTTGTCGAGGTAAGACGTCATCTTCCAGGGATTAACTTGAATTAAAGTGCAAATGCCCCATTCTTGGCAAGAACACACGAGTTATACACAGCGCCAAGACAAGATAAATCGAGTATATCTGTAAAGGATTGTCCTTCCCCCTGCCAATCCCATCTTGTAAGGTTTTCATGGACATTAAAGTAGTATATAAAGGACCGATTGAGGCCTATTTAAGGACAGACTATTTAGGGACAGATAACTCAGTTGGTGGTTATACCCCCTGATTACCACATTTCTGCCCTCAAATAGACCTCCATCGGTCCTTTTACTACTGATAAAATTGACGTCCCTATGGTTTCACTTCCGGTCACGTGACGTCCGGGTCACGGGTAACATCCGGGTCAAACGATCAAAGGTCACTTCTGGTCACGTGACGGCCCAACGCGGGATAGGACATGTTAGGTCCATTCTGGCGCAGTGGAAAATGTTAGTCCCAATGGATAACCCGCTCATTTGCGGTATAGAGTGTGACCCCTTGTTTTTTTCTGTCTCGAGCTGTAGAAAACGATGGGAGGGGTCTCGAGGTCATGCGCTGACATTTTTTTTTGTTGAAAAGTGCTGATGACGCATGCGCAGTAGGCAGGCAGATCGAGTCAGACGTTTTGGGGTCTAGATGGACCCATAGTGGTCCGATTGGGTCGTGTGAGGTGTCATCTTGAAGCATTCGAGGGGAAGCGTCCAACTGGATGGGTATGGCGTGATAGTGGCGTCATTCTGCGCAGGCGCAGCAGAAAAAGTGTATTTGAATGGACGTTTTGGGTCGTGGCTGGCCAATAATGGTCCGATATGGCCGTATGCGGTGTCATCGTGTAGCTCTCTCTTGGGGACCAACCGACTGGACTAGTGTGTCGTCCGTTTCAAGGTAATTGTGGGAAAAGGGCATTGGAAGAGATGTTTTGGGATCAAGGTGAACCATCCGTGGCCCGAGTGAGTCGTGGGAGGTATCAGTGTGAAGCTCTCCTGGAGTAGCGTCCAAGTGGATGGATGTGGGGTGGAAATATCGTCTATCTGCGCATGAGCAGTAGAAAAAGTGCATTGTAATGGAGGTTTTGAGGTCGAGGACCCACAGTTGTCCGATTGACCCGTATTTTGAAGTTCTCTTGGGATAGCGTCGGAATGGACTGGTGTCTAGTCCGGTTTTATCATTCTGCGCATGCGCAGTCTGGCCGTAGTATAGAAAGCAGGCATTTTGGGGGTTCGTTGGGGACTGTTGAGTGATTGAGGGACAATCCGTGGTCCAAATGGACCGTGTGGGGTGTCACTTTGGAGCTCTCGTTGTGTAGACTACGACTTGAGGGATGTCCATGTCATCTGTGACGTTTTTGTTGACATCACCAGTGCGAGTGGTGGTGGTAGTGGTGGTGGTAGCGGTGGTTGGTGGCGGAGGTGGTGGTGGTGGTCGCCGTTGTGGTGGTGGTGTCTGTACATATAGGGATTAACACGTGTCCCTCATCAGTCCGTATTTATTGGTCGACTAATCAACATGTCGAGTACGTGTACGTTCTGTCCGAGAACCTTCTCTCGTCGCGATAGTATGCTCAGACACATGCAATGCAAGCACAGCCAAGAGACACAACCGAGTCCCGCTATAGGTCCACCAAGTGGAGTAGAGCATCCCATAACTGTGAGCGGCCCTACGGGATGTGGAAAGACGTCGTGGGTGATGAAGTTCTCAGAGGAAAGTGTGGCAACCCCAGCTCCGACACGCGTTGTATGATGTTATAGTCATCGGCAGCCCGCGTACGAGAATACGCGATTACAGAATGTGAGCTTCGTACCAGGAATTCCACACGACATAGACGAACCGTATTACTTCGATTCCGCCCAGGCCAATATAATTTTGCTCGATGACCTGATGAGTGCGTCCAGGACAACTCGAAAATCGCGGACCTATTCACCAAAGGGTCGCATCATCGCAATCTGTCCGTCATCTATTTGACCCAGAATCTCTTTCCCCAAGGGAAGGCGTCCAGATATATTGCCTTGAACTGACAATACTTTCTGTTGTTCTCCAATCCCATCGACAGAGCACAAATACGTGGGTTTGGTAGTCGAATTTATCCTCAGAACATCGATCGTTTCATGCAGGCGTTTCAAGGGGCGCGAGACGTCCGTACGGCTACCTGTTTGTGGGCTTAAAAGCTCATGCCCCCGAAGATCGCCGGTTGACGACCCACCTGTTACCCCGCGAGGGTCACCACAGCGTCATATACCCCTACACCATCCACCGAGCTCACACCTGGCATTACCGTCAAGCAGCACCAACCCAACCCCATACAGCGGGTCCCCTTCATACCATCAGTCCCGAAATATCACCCAACCGCAAACCCGTACAAGGGAATGAACACAACGAGACCTCGAGGCTATGCAAGAATTTGTTCGAAGAAAGTATGGACGCCGAGATTGGCGATACATTGGAGGCCACAGAAAACAAGTTTTACCACAAAGGGTATTCGAAAGAGGAAGCTGCAATTTTAGCCCATAACACATTGGTACCCAGACTACGACAGGCTTTACGTCGGCAGTATGTCGACCTCGTGACTCATATGAAATTGCTGGACAATAACCCGGTCCATATGGAAATCGAAAGAACAGCGTCGATGTTGAAAACCCCAGGTATGAACTGGTCAACGCCGTATGTCAGAGCGATGACTCAAAAGAAACATTTGTTTTGAACGCACCATGAGAAGGCGTTAAGGCGTTAAGAAAGGGTGTTAAGGCATTGAGACGGGCGTTAAAGCGTTGACGGGCGTCGCTGCATTTCGATGAATTGGTGTCAATTCCATGGAATGTGTATGGGATATCTTTTGCGCTATTTCACCAGGGTGTTGAAGCGTTAAGTTGGGCGTTGGCGGGCGTTACAGCGAAACAGCTCACCAATTACCAATATACGAGTTGTCAGAGCATTTCAATCATAGCTCTCTAGATTTGTATCTAATACCGCTTATGCCGGTGCTAGGGGCCGTGTGGTCATATCATCCAAGTTGCCACATGAACAGGTACAATAAAAGCGTACCTGAGATACAACACATATCACGAATCTTTAGATTTTTGGTATGTGCTTTAGAATAGGTTAACCGGAAGACTATACTGTGAAGTCATGTGACTCTGTCAGTATGTCGGCACCTCTTCCCACATCCCTTATATGTGTTGTAATTATTACCTGTGTATGGCGAGATTCTGCTGGTGGACGTTTCGTCCCAGAGGCCCGCCCCCTGTACCGACCTTTTGGTCTTTGATATATGTTGGCATTTGTGGGAAGTTGATGCTGAGTCGACATCGGGCCTTACAGACTAGTCTTTTGTGTTACATGCCGTCATTTTCATCTGACGACGATACAGCTCATATCCCCAGTGTATGAGTTGTCACAGCGAAACAGCTCACCAATTACCAATATACGAGTTGTCAGAGCATTTCAATCATAGCTCTCTAGATTTGTATCTAATACCGCTTATGCCGGTGATAGGACAGTGTGCTCATATCATCTAAGTTGCCACATGAACAGGTACAATAAAAGCGTACCTGAGATACAACACATATCACGAATCTTTAGATTCTTGGTATGTGCTTTAGAATAGGTTAACCGGAAGACTATACTGTGAAGTCATGTGACTCTGTCAGTATGTCAGCACCTCTTCCCACATCCCTTATATCTGTTGTAATTATTACCTGTATATGGCGAGATTCTGCTAGTGGACGTTTCGTCCCCGAGGCCCGCCCCCTGTACAGACCTTTTGGTCTTTGATATATGTTGGCATTTGTGGGAAGTTGATGCTGAGTCGACATCGGGCCTTACAGACTAGTCTTTTGTGTTACATGCCGTCATTTTCATCTGACGACGATACAGCTCACCAATACCCAGTGTATCTAATACCGCTTATGCCGGTGCTAGGGGCCGTGCGGTCATATCATCCAAGTTACCACATGAACAGGTACAATAAAACGTACCTGAGATACAACACATATCACGAATCGTTAGATTCTTGGTATGTGCTTTAGAATAGGTTAACCGGAAGACTAAAGTCGTATCCTAAAGTCGTACACGGCCGAAGATTGAACTTTTTCGAACGACGACTTATGATTGAAAAAGAGCCTACAAGAATTGTAAACATGCCCAATGCGGCTCCCCCAGTGTGGGTATAATGTACTGGAGGGGATAATTAAATGAATGGATTGTCATCCTTGTTGTTGTTCTTGTTCTCTCATGGCGTCAAGTCGGTATGCTAGGGCGTTAAGGCGTTCAGATAGCGCGTTATGGCATTAAGATAAGGCGTTGAGTTAGGTCGTTAAGGCTTTGAGACGGGCGTTAAGATAAGGTGTTAAGACGTTGCGACAGGCGTTAACGGGCGTCACTGCATTTCGAGGAATTAGTGTCAATTCCATGGAATGTGTATGGGATATCTTCCGGGATAATTCATCAGAGCGTTGAAGCGTTGAGCTAGGCGTTGGCGGACGTTACTGTCCATAAAAGCAAGCGTATTCAAAAAACGTGCAATCTCTCCGACCCAATACCCCCACTACTGGCTCATCTCGACCCCAAAACTTCCACCCAAAGGCCCTTTTCCCACAATTCCCGGCCTGCGCGTGTGTGACCTCGTCCATAAAACACGTCCTTCTGGACCCCACACCCCCATTTCTACTGTTGCAGCGCCATGACGGAGACCCATCCCTATGCGACTCGCATTTTACAGCATGCGACCGTGGTTAATTCACTCACGGGTTACCGAGCAGTGGTTCGGTCCATGTTTGCAGATGGCGACGACAACGAAGGGCGACACAAGATACTGGAAAAGTTAACAGAAGCGGTCCTCGACGGAGTCGACTCGATTGAGAGGTGTGCTATCACCCACCACTACTGGGCTATGACAGCCATCTTTGATGCCCGGGTTATGGACCATGAGCGCTCACGCTGGAACCAGCGACGGCACGTTGATCTCACCATGGTATTTGCCCTATTGACAATGACGCTGTGGCAATGACAGTTCTGTCTTACAGCGACAGAAAAGAACGGCTCTTTTCAGAGCCTCCATATCTTTCGAAAGAGAGACGGTTAACTAAGCACAACGTTCACACACACACATACACGCGCGCGCACGCACGCGCAAACACACACATACACACACGCATACACACACGCATACACACACACGCTCTCACACGCACACATAGTTAACTCTACCAGGTAGCCAGTACGAACGCACTCATTCGCACCCCTAAAATGGCCGCTTGCGCTACTACTCGTACTGATGACGTCGCCAATGACGTCACAGATAACGTGGACATACCTCAAGTCGTGGTCTATATAACGAAAGCTTAACTTTGACACCTCACACGACGCATTCTGACCAAGAATGGTCCACCTCTACCCCAAACACACTCCGACGCACCTCCAAAACACCGGCTTTCGCTACCACTCGTACTGACGACGTCACCAATGACGTCACAGATAACGTGGACATCCCTCAAGTCGTGGTCTATACCACGAAAGCTTCACTTTGGCATATCACACGACGCATTCGGACCAAGAATGGTCCCTCACTCAATGTGAAATGATTTGTAGGTGAACATAAATGAACATACTATGAATTGGAGCTATATGCAAGAGGTGGGAAAAATTGTCGACGTCTGGCGACTAAAGAGCAATCATATGACTCTACAGGAGAGCTAGTAGTATAGGACGGGGATTTTGATGTTCATAGGCCTTTGACCTCTGAGTGTACTTTGTGACGTCACTTCCGATTTCGGTCACGTGACTGGAAATGACCTTTGATCCCTGAACGGACAATACCGGATAATAATGGTGCGCAGGGGTCAAAGGTCGCTTCCAAAATCGTGGCCCCGTGGGGCTTTCGGGGATTGACCTGGGATATCGTTGTGCACATCGCAGGTCATAGTAAGAATAGGCCTCAGCTCATCAGACAGCTTGTCGTAAGAGGCGACTAACTGAGGCACCCGTGGGGTTCCCGGGTGTGAAAAGAAATAGGACTCCACCCGTGTGGTCAAAGGGATAGGACCAAACGTCGTGATATGACTGAAATATAGTTGAAAGCGACGTTAAATCATATTCACTCACTCAATCCAATCACGTGATCGGAACCAGAAGTGTGGGCACAAAGTGCACTCAGAGGTCAAAGGTCAATGGACATCGAAATCCTCTTTCAAAGGGTCAAGAGGCGTCTACGGGCCCTTTTGGCACCTGACCATAAATACGAGTGTCAGCAGTGGGGTTAGTGATGTCGCAAAGTTCAAAGGTCAATATTAGTTTAAACCCTCTTTCATTGAGGTCAAGCATCTTCACATCTCAAGGTAAACACTACACTAATATTCCTGCATTTACCTTGACCTATGAATAGGGTAAATTGTTCACAATTTAAACGCACGTGATGTCATGTAGCCAATCAAGATATGAACTTGTCAACTTGTTAAAGATTTTCTTTGATGTCTGTCTGTGTGATTTCCAAGTGTGGCAAGTGGTGCTTGTATTGATGTTAATTTCCGTCGAATAGCCAATCAAATTTGAATTTTAAAAAGGCCATACAGTTGCACTTCTCCTAATATGGACCACGGAATATTTGTAGAGCTATGACAAACCCGTATTCTGATCAGAAAATATGTTATGTTCAGCCAAGCAACACGTGTAGTGTTCGACTTGGATTTGCGAAGATGGAGTGAAGAGGCGTCTACTTGCCCCTTAAGCGTCATCATAAAGGTCATATGCAATTTGAAAAGGTCAAGAGGCGTCTACGTGGCGTTTCGGAACCTGGTACATTTCCGTAAACCGGTAAACGTGGCGTATACAAAAGAAGCAAATCACGTTGTAGGAGAAACCAGGTATAATTTTCATAACAGAGAACACAACATATATGCAACAGTTATTACCCCTTATTATAACATCAACTGCAGAAGTCCCATGGAATATCTGCGGCGTAAGTTCACCTTTACCTTAACATTGGTATTCATCAATGTAAATATCCAGATACGTCGTGGTCACACCATCTGGGAGAACTTTGCGCTTGGGATAGAAGAAGGTGAATGCGTTCCGCTGCTGTGTGTAGGAGCGCATGTGGCTCTGTACGACCCGGAATCCTGTGTTGGTCCCACTGGCATTGGTCTGCATCGTTAGATTCTTGGTATGTGCTTTAGAATAGGTTTACCAGAAGACTATTCTGTGAAGTCATTATGTCGGCACCTCTTCCCACTTCCCTTATATGTGTTGTAATTTGTAGTTCATCGAGGTACAGGGCTTTGGTGATGTCATCCCGACGGCTGACTCCTTTACAACTGACCTTGCGGTGTCGCCCTCATTCGACGCAATGCCACGTTTTTGAGCAGAGGGCGATCATGGCTTCAGCATTTGTGACGTAACGGAGGTAAAGTTCATCCGGTCATGTGACGTCCAACCAAGTGTTATCCGCCTGTGAATGCGACTTTATCTGCTGTTTTGACAAAATGCAACAAGAGTTATCTGCTCTTGCATACTACTTCATATGTGCTTCAGTTACTTCGATGATAATTGACATGTCCTGGGAAAATACAGCAACAGTTATTTGCTCCTGAATACTACTTTATATGTCCTTCAGTTACTCCAATGTTAATTGACATCTCCAGGATTACACTTCATCAAACATGGTCCCCGACAATATCGCCAGCCATATGTCCAGCAAGAGATGATGGCAAGTGAGAACCCCCCTTTTCTCCATATGTCCTATACCGAGAACCAGAAGGACTACAGACATGGGAATTGCACCAAATGAGTCGCATGAACCCAGGCTTCCGCCCTAGGGTAGTGGGGGTGAGGGCGTGGGGCTGTGCATTGTGCTATGGAAGAAGATCTCTTTCGTAAAGAATGGTTGGCCCTAAAATGGCATTTGTTTGATTTAGAGAGTTTTCTCACTGTGTAGGGTGAATGCATTGGAGGCATGGACCGACGTAGTGTCCGATTAATGTCGAGTAGTACCGGTACTCGGGAGGGTGGTGGCCTGGTCTCTCCCCCGCTGTCCAGGTAGACGGTTCTCACACTTTTGGGGTTATGCATACCCATCTTAAGCGATACCCCACATCGGCTTTTATGTCAACATCATCTCGGGGCATTGTATCGGTGGTCGGAAACCCGCCTTAGACATTCTCGTCGTCTTTCTGGTCTTTACCAGCACCTCGAACTATGTTTTTTTTCACTCCACCTGTTGCTCTTGTAGATATAACTTGCCATGGTCCTTTCTCATCAAAAGGTTGTGCTGCAATGCACGCTCTTAACCTGGACCAGAATATCTGGTCTGTATGCTGATTTCATTAACTCTATTTTATTGCAGTTCTCTTGCATTGGATTGTTTTCTGAGGTACTGATTGCTTACATTTGACATCATCCTAGGCCATTGTTTGGCTACTTTCCAAGACGGCTGATTGATTGGCTTATATCAGTTTGGTTAAAATTAGAATCCAACATTTTTTGTTCAAGCATGGGTCATTTATAGTCATTTTTTTATGCTCGTACCCTATATATAAAAAAACACACGACAGGGTTTGGGGTGAGATCTCATTCGGTTTTATTCAATAACAACAATGAAAAACAACCACAACGGGAGAACAACCACGTCGAAACCGGATCCCAAAACTGAACTTGTACATTGAAACGGTTAGAACTTGAGCACAGACAGATCTTGTACGTTGAAATGATCTGCGGCCGAGTCGTACACAACTACATCTCGATCTTCGGTCTGGGGGTACTCTTCAAATATCTGTACGTTAGTGGGTAGGGTCCGTCCACGGCAACGATGGTAGAGATAAGACAGGCAGAACTGGCCGCACACGCTACTGCTCAGGCCTTGCAAAGTTTGACTGTTTCAACACCACGTCTCTGTGCCTTCGTCCATGAAAGCCATCAGGTCGGAATGGAGGGGAGGCAGGCCGTACGGGTCAAAGTATTTTCCCTGTTGTTCTGTCAAGTACACGGCCATCCAATGTTGACCGGGACGATTCATCGGGTCCGTGTGGAGGACGTATGCGGCAGGATACACACGGTCTAGCGGGAACACATCTCGCGTGAGCACCCCTTGAAAGAAAGCCCCCTGGGTCATTCTCCAGCACGTTGGTAATCTGGTCTGTATCCATGATAGGTGCACAGTCACACAGGAAGTTGCCCGCCTTGTCCACTTGGATGAAGTAGCAAATTGGAGCGATATGCAAGAGGTGGAAAATATTGACGACGTCTGGCGACCAAAAAGCAATCACATGACTCTACAGAATCCGTCGACACTCAGCATTGGGACCCGAGAATACGGAGGAATCTCGGACGTAGCCCAGTATCTCAGCCGCGCTTTTATTGCAGCTGTTCATGTGGAGACTATGGAGTATCTACACGGCCGAGTGACATGTACTTTACTTATCCGTACAGAGTCTCCGATCTTGAACATCTCCTTCGATCGTGATTGAGGATGCCTGGGCTACAATTTACGCCGGACTTGGGCTTTGCTGCGCTTGGTAACGATGATACGTGTCCTGTTTCTTTAACCAATCTCGGACTTGGGCTCGCTGTATCCCCTGGGGTTCCGCGGCTCGATAGAGGGCTGATGATGCACTATAGGCAGCAGAACTGTCGGGACTGTAATACGTGTCCAGCACCTTCTCCCAGCTCTTCATAGTGGCAAATGATGAAGGACCCCGGCTCTATCGTTTATTTATAACGGGTATATCTTGAACCGGGTTTGGAGTTTCTTTCTGTTTTTCTTTAGCTCCCGCTCCCGTGGCTCCATAGCATTTCAAGCCTTCCTGGAGGCGCTGAAGAAGACGGGAAATGAAGGAATAGCAGGTCTACTTCAAGCCCAGGATTCAGAAGATAATATCTTAGTCATGGACATGGACATCGCCGAAGGGCGTACAGGCACCAAACGTACGCACCGAGAGTCCGGTCCACCTGCCAAACCCGGTCCACCTGCCAAACGTCCCCGACTAACACCTTTAGAAATACCTCAGCAAGTGCTTCAGCCAGTGCCCCAGCAAGTGCCTGAGCAAGCGAAGGAAGAGGTGCTACTTCCTATGTCTGTGCAGGAGATCAATGACATTATCCAGCAGGCCTACCAGGCGGCCCAGACGAACACTTGGGAGCTCTCTCCCTATTTAACTGTGAGTGTCAAAGAAGAGGAAGTGCATTTTAACGCACCGGCCTGGGACGACAAACCACCTAAGCATATCGCCTTGACGTTGGACACCTGGATAAGAGTACAGGCCATTTATTACGCCGTCGATGCGGTCATTGACCACCAGGGGAGCGACGAAGCGAAATTTTATGTGGGTGACGACATCTTCCTCACCTGTTCTATGTTCAACAACATGCTGCTGGTGCATATTCGTAAATGGAAGTTGAGGGGAGATACGCGTATTCCTTTACCTCAGGGAGTCACCCTGCAAATACCTGCGTGGCGGAAGCTGGAGAGTCTCACAGGTGAAATTCTTGAAGTCCTGTCTGACCAGGTGACTCAGTATATTTATAAGAAGTACATCGACACATTCCTGGATCATCTCAGACCCCGCATTCGACACTTGCGTATCCAGCAATGTGCAGGCTGTCAGAACAAGAACGGTCTCTTCAACACGCATACGTGTATGGACAATAGTATACCATCAGACGCGCTGATGACTGAGGGGCTACACGCCGTTAACGAGGTGCAAATTGCCGAGGCATTGCAAGCTGCCTGTCCACCCAGAATTCCACGTGAACAGATTGCCACCTTCATATACGTGCACCAGGGGCAGAAAGACATGACGAGTTCAAACAAGTCTTGTTGCATAAATATTGAACATTTCACACAAGTCTTGTTGCATAAATATTGAACATTCAGACATCACCGTATTCCTACATTCTATGTTCATTCTATGTTCATTCTATGTTCATTTAAGCGCCTTGATAGCGTATAATTGTATTAAAAAAATTCAACACCAAGAGTCTACTGTGGTGAAGACCTTATGTTCATTCTACTGTGTTAATAAAAATATTAGAAATTCAAATGTGTGTTAGTGTTCACTCTATGCAAAGGGGGTATTGGTGTGGGAGCTGGTGTTTTGTGCTTTTAGTTAGAAAGTTTCCTCCCTTTCGGGTGTAATTAGGTGGCCCTAATAAGGGCCTTTGGAAAGAACAGCGGGTTGGTCATCACACTGTTACGGCCGGAATATTTTTTTGATGCCTGATACCCATCCCCGACACACAGGGCATCGTATCTTCAAATGAAGCTCCTCTGTCTCTGCGCACTGGCACGAGCCCGCTATGCATGTTAAGCTTAGCACGCATACACCACATAGGCACAGGTGACCACAAGGAAAAAAGGCGTACATCGTCTCATCGTCTTGACACACGGTACAGGTTGATCTCTTCTGCTCCCTAGCCAGTTGTAGGCGTAGTTTAGACTTTTCCTCTTCTAATTCGTCAATTTGTTGGCTCAGGCGGCTGATCTCTGGTGATGGTGTTGTCATTCCTGTTGCGGTCGCCGTCGTTGTGGTAGCCGTCGTTGTGGTAGCCGCCTGAGTCGAAGCTGTAGTTGCTGGGGGTCTACTACTGTTTAACCACTCCAACTCTCCGTGTACATCTTCATCGTCTGTTTCATCATCATCATCCTCTTCCTGCACAGCGTCCCTTATTTCTCTATCTTGTTGTGCGCCTCTCATCCTCAAAGCTTCAGCAATCTGAGCTTCAGCAACACGCTGCAAGCTCGTAATGATTGTAACATGTTCGTTGTCTTCTCCGCTCGAGCGAATCCGTTCTCTAGGATCTTGTTGTTGTTCTCCGTCTCGAATTGTCACCCTGAAAGTTTCGGTCGAGACTCCCGTGTTCATTGCGTTGAAAAGTGACCGTCTACTAGGATTAGCCATGATGCAGTTGAAATGAGTGGATAGCAGACGAGACACTGCGCGCTTTTTATAGTATAACCGTAGAGCGCCCGTATGAGGGCGCGGACGTCACCGAAATCTTCATACTGAGCAAGTGTGCCTGCTCAGACCCGCTGAAATTTTGTGTTTCTTTTCCATCTTCAAACCGGTCTCATTTTGCAATAAATGCGAGTTGACGTGTAAAACTTATTTAAACTTGAACTTTGGGAGCTTATAGTGTATCGCTGAAAAATTCAGAAGGCTGGCGGCAGGCTAAAACTATTTTTTTAATCATTTTGTCGGTTTTAGACCCGTATGGTTATGGGTGTGGTTGTGTGGAAAACCCGGTAAATTTGAAATAAATCGGCTTACCTCCGTAAAAATACCTTAGGTGTGTTCCTCACATCCTTATAATGTCACCCTGAAAATTTGAGCAGGTTTATCGATGGAAAAGTGTGAATTTTTGTCATACCACTCTTGCTACGGTAACACAGCCATTGACACGCATAGCTGTACACACATTCGGCTCCATACTGTATAGTGCTGTGTTACCGTAGCGAGAGTGGTAGTACAAAAATTCACACTTTTCCATCGATGAGCAGGCACACTTGCTCAGTATGAAGATTTCGGTGACGTCCGCGCCCTCATACGGGCACTGGTTAGACTATAAAAAGCGCGATCTGTCGTCTGCTATCCATTCATTTTTAAACTACATCATGGCTCAAAACATGGATATTGATGGAGTGCACAATATTATTAACGAGTCGTGGCTTGACAACATATTAGAAGAGCTATGCAAAGATGATGAACAAGAAGAAAAAGAAGACCAGCCGGTAGATGGCAGCGAGACTTTGACCCCAGTTTCACAACAAAAGCGGCAGTATCTTCACCATGCCACGGGTCAATTCATCGATATTGAAGACGACGAAGAAGAAAAAGAAGAAGAAAAAGAAGAAGAGGCGGCGGCGGATGGAGATGTCACCGCCAATAGTACCTACCACGTACGGCCTGATAGTACCCCGCAACACGAACGGCTTGAACGAGTCATACAAGATCTGTTCAAACATCAAGACCAACACCAAGACCAAGAACAATACCAAGAACAAGACCAAGACCAAGAACAAGAACAAGAAAAAGAAGCAACCGGTGAATTCATCGATGGAGTGGACAATAATACCTACGACGTACGGCTTGATAGTACCTACGACGAACAGCTTGATGAACTCGTACAAGGTATGTTCGAAGAAGACCAAGAACAAGAAAAAGAAAAAAAACAAGAACAGATGGCTGTTTTACAGCAGCGATATCTTGAGTACTACTGTACCGAAATAAGAAGACTGGAGCGAGGCACAACATGGGGAGCGGCACAGTATTTGCCCTGTGTCCAATGCAGTAGTCGCTTCGCCAAATTCGCTATTTTCCCGTGTGGACACCAAGCGTTATGTATCCGCTGTATCCACAGACATGCAGGAAGACCAGTCCCTACGCCCACTTACAAGCCCATAGCGTGTGCACTCGTCGCGCTGAAATGTCCCGTGTGTACCAAGAGGCGAGAAAACCTGTTCCGATCGATGTAATCCCCTTACATCTTCCTAACGGTCCTTATGAGGACCACCAATTATACTCGAAAGAGCAAGCTTCTAATTAAAAGCACAAAACACCAGCTCCTGCATGCACACACCTAGGTAAAAATAGGTAATTAACACTTAGTGAATGGAAACTTCCTACTAACAGCGCCCAGGTAAAAAACAAACAAAAAAAACACTATTAGTATGAATGTACGGTAATAATATACCGAGTAGTCCCGGAAAAAAAGCCGAGTGTAAATTTTTTGTTGTTGTCAGGAGGTGTGAGAGATTGGTAATCATAGAGGAGGGGAGATTGAGATATACCGAGTAGTCCCGGAAAAAGCCGAGTGTAAAAATTTGTTTTTGTTGTGAGGAGGTGTGGGAGATTGGTAATCATAGAGGAGAGGAGATTTGCATTCGTAGGGTCTAGGGGCAATTGTTATAAGTGTTGTTTGGAAGGCTAGGGGTTGGCCCTAAAAAGGGCCTTTGATGGCAGATTTTTTTTTTGGCGTTGGAGATTGGTAATCATAGAATATAGAGGAGAGCAGATTCACAAATGTAGGACCTGATTTTAATTGAATGTGCCACGTTAGAAGTCCCCTTTCGTAAGATTGGGGTGGCCCTGAAAAGGGCCTTTAAGGTCAATTTGTTTACCCTGTTTTATTCAGGGGATGGAGTTTTCCTGTTTACTCCATCAAACTGGCCGGGCTGTTGTTGTTGTTGTTCTTCTTCATCCGATTCATCCGGCACTGATGGGATGTTGTCCAAAAATGAGGCTGGCGCAATTCTGGGTAGTTCACCGATGTCTACAAACTCCGGCTGGCGTTGTTGTCTCTCCTGGAGCTGTTGTTGTTGCTCGTTGAGGGCATCTCGGAGCGAGTTTAACCAGTCCTCCCCGGTTAAAGTGGTGAGTGCCCTTGTAACTGTATGGTGCAAAGCCGCCCAGGACAGCGGCGTGTAGTTGGTGTTGTCCCACGTCCATCTTTGAATTTCCTCTAGCCAAAAGGCTTTCACTCCCCTCGCCAGCTCCTCTCTCTCTCTCTTCTCCTTTGCCGCACCTTTCGTTGTTGACATTTTGGCCACCTGGTTCATGATCTTCAATACGTGTTGCTGGATCGAGAAATGTGATTTGAATGTGCCTTTTCCCCACGCGTCCCCTGGGTTTTATACTGAATACAGAGTGGATTTTCATTGGCTGTTTAAAGCAGGGCGAACCTCTTTCATTGGTTCTGTCTCCGTCATTTCCATTGGTTGAAATACGGGACGCTGATTGGCCCAATAAGGCTCTTGTAATACCTCCTGGGTTAACATTTCAATCCCGTGTTTTTGCACCAAACTGGTATAGCAAAATCCTAGGTTAAATCAATTCGTATCACTATAACATTACACCCCGAATGATCACGGACTTTGACGAAGGTGGGGTACGGGTACGGACTAGCATAGAGAGGCACGAAAAAAATAAAACTATAACGTGTACGGCTACGGACTAGGGGTTAATTTAACATGACACTACCGAGTGATCACGGACTTTCACGAAGGGTGAAGGGAGACGGAAAAATAAAACCAGAACGTGTACGGGTACGGATTAGGATAGAGAGACACGAACAAATAAAAAACTGTAACGTGTACGGCTACGGACTAGGAGTTAATTATACCCATAGGCGCACTTGACATTGTAGTATAAAAATTACCCATCCAACCCTATTTTGCGGGGAGTATAGGTTAGTCCACTAGGCACTGACAGGGTGTAGTATAAGCGCCTGCACAGCGCGCTACTCTATATATACAGACCTCCCTAGCCGGTGTTTTGTCATTCACCACCATGGGAGCGAGCGGAGCAGATGGTGAGCTTGTGTTGTTCCAACTGACCGCCAACGTCACCCTGATGGTCAATGACCATCACCTACAGCTCATCGAAGAACAACCCCGAGAGGTGAAGCTATTTTTAACCCTAGCAGGGTTGTTACAGGGAAAAGAGCCCGACGTCGATTTCATGCACGTGGGAGTCGGTGTCTACCTACGAAGTGGTAGAGATGATTCTTTTTTTCCCCGGTTAGAACAGCGTGGTGGTCCCCATATCACACTCCGTCCTGCATTATGGCAGGCGCTGAAAGCTATTATCCCCGACGTCCACGACTTACTGCACCCCGACGCGAACTCTGTGGCTACCCGGACTCTTACACCTGGCTGCACCCTATTGTTGTACCCCAAACGAGTGGACCTCACCCATAACCGCACTGGGTGGGCACCCAAAGCCGACGTCTCTCTGTCCCCGGAGGGATGGACCACCTTGAAACGTGTGTTAAAGGGAACACTGAACGGTGATAACATTCACCTGTGTGACCAGGTGTACATTTTCCGCGGCGCCTTTTTTGCTCAACTCATCTGTCTGGACGGAGGACATTTTTACCCTGGACCCTGATCTATGGGTGGCCTTGGAAAAAGTAGTCCCCATTGTCGATGAAGTACTATATCTATAGGGTGCACACAGGCTAGAGTGTCAGTGTCTTACCATGAAGCGAACACACAACAGCGCAACCCAGAGGGGCACCCGGTGGGGCACCCGCAAGGCCGGCCGGCAGGAGTCCACGTGGAATAAGACTGTGGAGAAGGTGTTAACAGATTTGTATTACAACCCAACCAGTCCAGCCGCTTATAGCGCTGAGGGATCGCTCGCTCGAGCTGAACATTCCCAAGGCATCAGTCGAACTGAAGTTCGAGAATGGTTAAAAACCCAAGACACTTATAGCTTACATCGAGCAGCCCGACGACATTTTCGCCGTAACCGAGTCATCGTAGGAGGCGCAGACGCACAATGGCAGGCCGATTTGGTCGATATGAGTCGATTTGCTACCCACAATGATGGACATCGGTACATGTTGACCTGTATCGATATTTTATCCAAGTACGCGTGGGTGCTACCCATCCGGACCAAAACAGGAGAGAATCTGGTACGAGCGTTCCAGCAGATTTTCAAGACGGGTCGCAAACCCCTCTATTTGCAAACGGATGAAGGCACAGAATTTCTCAACCGCCACTTTCAAGCCTTTCTTAAGAAACAGAAGGCGTTTTTCTTCCATACGTACAACGAGACCAAAGCCTCTGTGGTGGAACGATTCAATCGAACCTTCAAAGGACGAATGTACAAGTATTTTACCGCCAAAAACACCCGACGGTACATCGATGTGCTACCTCAACTGGTCCAAGGGTACAATCGAGCCTATCATCGCAGTATCCAGCGGGCTCCCCTCGATGTGACGGAACGCAACGAACATCAAGTGCGCCGTACGCTGTACTCGATAGAACCAAGTCCACTCACGTCATCCCGTTACACTCGCGGGGATGTGGTACGGATCAGTAAAGTCAAAGGGCAATTTGAGAAAAGTTACTTGCCCAACTGGAGTGACGAGCACTTTGTCATCGTTCGCCATAGCCCTCGAAACCCACACGTCTATCAACTGGAAGATCTACAAGGAGAAACACTGCAAGGCACGTTTTACGAGGCAGAATTACAACCGGTGGTAAAAACACGAAAAGACTACTACACGGTGGAAAAGATTTTGAAAACGGAACGTCGACGTGGCATCCCCTATCATTTCGTCAAATGGCAAGGTTGGCCCAGTTCGTTTAATTCCTGGGTCTCAGCCCGTGACATGAAACGGCTATAAATTCTACCTCACATCGCCTACAGCCTTCAGTCTAGGGTTGTACCATGGATAGTGCACATCTGCCCTTACTGCTGCGGACTCGAAAAGAACAAGTCGGTACCGTCGTGTGTCTACTAGTGCTTCTGGGTACCTTATTTGGAGGAGTCTTCTACGATTTGGCGTACCTGATATCCTGTTTCAACCTACCATCCACTCGTCCAATAGCTGCTCCCCAACGTCAAATGCAATCACCCAACACCACCACCACCACCACCACCACCACCACCATCTCTCCTACTACGCTGAGGAACATTACCGGGGTACCACCAGGTTCTACAACCCATCCCACTACGCGGTCTAGTCCTCCTACTACTACTACTACTACTCTACGGAACTTCACCAGTGTACCACCCGTGTACCTGCCTAGTCCTACCCTCAGGAGCCCCCCACCAGCATCATTTTCCACCATCACAGCTACCAGGGCAAAACCACGGCAACATAGGACTCCCACCACCACCACCATCACGACGCTAACACCTAGAGTGGGTATAGTACCACGTTTACCACGGCAACGGTACCCGCACGACTACGACCCCCGGTGGGATCCACGACAACGGCGGTGGGCCTCTGAAAGCTTGGCGCAAATCACCAAATAACCTATGGATCCTCGGTGGCTGCATCCCTTCACGTGTCTCATCGCTGGACCGACCGGGTCGGGAAAAACACACTTCGTTCAACGGCTCATCCAACACGGGTCAGCCCTCATTTCACCGCCCGTGGCTCGCATCCTCTGGTGTTATGGAGCTTGGCAGCCTGCGTACGAGGATCTGGCACGCATACCTGGACTCACCTTGGTGGAAGGATTACCCCCAGTGGATACCCCAGAAGACACGTTGGTAGTGGTAGACGATCTGATGACCGAAACGGACAGTCGGGTGACGCGTCTCTTTACGAAAGGGAGCCATCATCGTCGGTTGAGCATCATCTACATCGTCCAGAATCTCTTCAGTAAAAACAAAGAGCACAGGAACATCAGTTTGAATGCTCAGTATGTGGTATTGTTCAAAAACCCCAGAGACGCATCACAAATTATGCACTTGGCGAAACAGATGTACCCTAAAACACGGCCTTTGTGCCGGAAGCCTTTGAAGATGCCACCCAAGGGGCCCACGGTTATCTGCTCATCGACTTGAAACAAGGGACACCCTCGGCACTTCGATTGCGCACCCACATTTTCCCCGGAGAGTTCCAGACGGTGTACACGCCCAAATAAAAGAAGAAGACACAACCCTCTAGCATTCACTTCCTCATCATGACTGCACGGATACGGAAGCACGCGCCGGCGCTCCGCGTATTACGCAGCGCGCCACCGGAGGTGGGCCGGGCCCTGGTGCGCGGCGCGGACGCGGGATTGGTACGGTGTTTGTGTGAAGTGGCTCATAATGTGTTAAAAGGGAATGTTCCTCTCAGTCCCCTGCGGAAAGGGAAATTGCAACGGCACAAGACGGGTCTCCGAACGCTGGTGAAGAAGACGGGAAGTTTAAAGAAAAGAAACAGGTGTTACAGCGAGGTGGATTTCTCGGGGCACTCCTCGCACCCTTAGCCGCTTCCGTACTGGGACCGTTAGTAGGGTCCATCTTGGGTGGAGCACGCTAACGTCATGGAACATACGAAAAAAATGATGCTGGTCGAAACTCGACTGTTACAGAGTTTGCAATCGCCCTATCCCGTGCCTGCCACGGTGCAACAACTCCAGTCTCTCGACGAGGAGATGAATAGTATACTCCAACGTCGACTACCCGATCACGAGAAAAAATCAACTCTACCATCAGACGCTGAACCGGTACAAGACGTTTATGGATCAATATAGGGGTAGTACACCACCAGCACCACTACCAGCAGCGCCAGCACCAACACCGCCATCATCACCTCAGCTGGAAGATGAAGTGTTGGCCAGTGTCCCTAAGGCATTCAAGACCAAGGCTCGTTTATTGTTGGACCGGGTGAAAAAGAATCCCGATATGGGTTGGAGCGATCAGGGGGAACTGCTTATTCGAAACCGAGTGGTGCCGGGGTCTCATATCACCGATTTGATCAACGATACGGTGCGCTCTCGCAAACACTCTAATCCACCGGGCTGGGAAGCCTTTGCTCAGGGGTTGAAAGACACACACGTCCCTCAAGAATTGGTGGGGAATCCTAACCGTTGGCGGTGGATGCAGCGGACCCAGCAATCGCCGAGTAGACCACCACTACCACCACCACCACCACCACTATATTCTTGGGAACCGGAGTCACCCCCCAAAACACCACAACGACGAGCACCTACTTCGTCACCCCTTTTACCACGCCACCCCCTGAAACTACGTAGCAAGTCACCGCGACGATCACGACGACGAGGTCAGCCGCCCAAGGCCTGGGAGCCCTATTAAAGCCAGGTGCAGAAGCAAGAAAGCTCAGTCGTCATGTTTTACCTCACGTTGCCCAGTAACAGTTCGCTCGATGTGTTTCCTGACAACACCGTGGCCAAGTACGTGACCCAATTAACGCAACCGTTGCATTTACCTGGACGGTGGGAATGTGGACTGGTGGATATTCAATACCCTTACTCGTGGTACAACGTGCGAGGCAAGGACGTGTGGTACGAGGTCACCTACGAAGGCAAAGTAAACCGACTGATTCTACCCGAAGACCAATACGATACCCCCAAGGCGTTCATAGAGGGTCTGACCACATTGTTGAATTATAAGTCTCTACGGGTGGTGACGAATAGTTCAAGACCCGTCAAATCCTATCCCTTCAAGAATCATGTGATCTTCGATTACAACGCACACAACGACAAGGCCTGTATCCTGCTCAGCCCCAACGTGGGTGTGGAACTCAGTCCTAGCCTACAGCAAATGTTAGGTCTTCCTTACAGCATCTACGCGGGTCCAACCACCGACACAGGCGACGTCGTGATGGATACGAAAGTGGGTATGTACGGACTCTACGTCTACTCGGACGCGGTGGACAGCCATATTGTGGGCGATGTGAACACACCTCTGTTACGGGTGGTGCCCATTAGAAAGAAGTATGGCGATCAAGTCACCCAGAGTTTCAACCACATACTCTACCTGCCCGTACGACACACCGATATCAACACGATCACGGTGGATATAAGAGATGACACGAGACGCCCGGTCGCATTCGAACGAGGGAAAGTGATGCTGACACTTCATTTCCGAGAAGTACGTTCTCCTCACTTCGTATAATGTACGTGCCTTACCAGCCTTGCCGACTACTACAAGAAACACACGGGAGGTACCTTGCCCATCTTTAGCGGTGCACGCATGCAACGAGGTCACGGGTTGGGTAACATACTGGGCAGCATCGTCAAAACGTTGTTGCCCTTGGTGACACGGGGAGTAAAAGCGGTGGGTAAACAAGCGGTATGCAGTGGACTGCGAGTGGCCGGTGATGTCTTGGGAGGAACGGCACCCCGACAAGCCTTGAAACGACGGGCCCAAGAAGCAGGCAGCGTCTTGATCGCCAAAGCCCTTAAAAGACAACCGCCGGCACAGGGAAGAGTCATTCGACGACCGACACACCGACGACGCACACCCCGGAAGAAGAAGGGTAAGAGAGACATCTTCGCATAATGGCATTCATTCACTTCGAGTCGTGTCCGTCTACCAACAGTGAATTGGATTTGTGGACTATTCCACCCACACAGACCAGTGTCGCCGAAGGACGTTGGGTAGAACATCGGCCCCTGGCTAGCCTGTCGGGCACGGGACCGCTGGAATTTACCATTGAAAACAAAGATACGGCCTACCTGGATTTAGCCCACACGTACTTGTACGTGAAAGCCAAAATAGTGGACGCAGACGGGACGCCCATCGCGAACGATGCGGTGGTAGGCCCGGTGAATCTTTGGCTGCACTCCTTGATCCAACAGGTAGATATCAGTCTGAACGATAAACTCATCAGTACGTCCACCAATACGTACCCGTACCGAGCCTACATCGAGACGCTGTTGTCGTACGGAGAAGATGCCAAAAAAACACACTTGCAAGCCTCGCTGTACTACAGGGATACGCCCGGAGCCATGGATGCCGTCACCGTTGCCAATAATGGGTTCGGCCATCGCAGGCAGTTTACAACCCGTAGCATGTCCGTCGACATGATGGGACGACTGCACGCCGATCTGTTCCTGCAAGACCGCTACATGATGAACGGTGTATCCATCAAGATCAAGTTGATCCGTTCCCCACCCACTTTCGCCTTGATGGCCGATGGAGATGCCCCCAATTACAAGATCATCATAGAAGATGCAGCTCTGTTTGTCCGTACGGTGGATTTGCAACAGGGCGTGTTGGTGAGTCACATGGAAGCCTTATCGAAAAAACCAGCCCTGTACCCCATCCGACGCGTACAGACCAAGGTGTTCTCTGTGCCAGCAGGTACGATGATGGCCAATCGTGAAAATTTATTTCTAGGGGATCTCCCTAAACGTCTTACCCTGGCGTGTGTCACCAACACCAGTTTCAATGGACAGTGGAGTGAGAATCCGTTCCACTTTCAACATTTCAACCTCAACTTTTTGGCACTGCACGTGGCCGGCCATCAAATTCCAGCCCGTCCGTTACAACCGGATTTTGGTAACCATCACTATGTGCGGAGCTACCTGAACCTGTTTACAGCCACAGGACAAAACAATCAGGACGAAGGAAATACCATCACTCGACGAGACTTTAGCCGTGGGTACACTTTGTTCGCCTTCGACCTCACCCCAACCTTGGAACACGATCATCAACTGGCCTTGCTCAAGAAAGGAAACCTACGGTTGGAACTGCGTTTCTCCGTCCCTCTACTCCATACCATTAACGTGATTTGCTACGCCGAGTTTGATAACGTCATCACCGTGGATCAGCAAAGAAACGTCCTGTGTGACTACGCCAGCTAGAGTCATGGATACAGAGCAGCTGGTGGCCATATTCCAGCGAGATCCTCGGGTACCCTTTCGAGGTGTGTTTCCACGCAATGTGTTTCCCACCACCCCAACCACCCCAGCAGCCTACATCCTGAATACAGACCCTCGTACTCGACCCGGTAAACATTGGGTGGCTGTGTACGTGGACACCCTGGGCCAAGGCGAATACTTTGATTCCTACGGACTTGCACCCCTGCATCCCGATTTGGTGAAGTTCATGGACGTATCTACTGTGTGGCATGGAATACTAAAAGATTACAAGGACCCTTGAGTAGTGTATGCGGACAGTACTGTGTGTTTTATCTCACTCACCGGAGTAGAGGACATTCTATGCAAACGATCATACAAATGTTTGATGATTATTCTCAAGCCGAAGACCGTGATGTACTCGTATACGACTGGACTGCCTCTCGTTTTAATGTGCATGCCCCATTTCTCTGGTTGTCTTAATTGATTCAATGCACCGCGCGGTGTTCTCATTGTTTTTGTTATGACGTTGTTGTTCTGACGTTCATTGATGTTCAATAAAAAAATTCATGAAAAAACACAAGTAATGGTTTTGACTTTTTTATTCAGGTGAACAAGAATGTATAGAATATGTACAAAAGAATACAGTAGGTGTGTAAAAACTGTGAGGAGTAGGATTCGAACCCACGTCCTGCATTGCGCAGGCCAGCACCTAGGACTGGCGGCCATTCTGACTTTTTTACAGTTATAGTTTTAACTCATATCATGAGAAGTATATCAAATGTCATAGTTTCACAAGTCCAGGTAAGTGGTACTGATGCCATCGGGAAGGACTTTCCGCTTGGGGTAGAAGAATGTGAAGGCATCTCGTTTCTGGATGTACGTCCGCATATGGTGGTCCACGACCCGAAATCCTCTGTTAGTCCACTCGCACTGGCCTGGCTTTGCATCACGTTCAGGTACAAGGCTTTTGTCGATGGCCGGATCGCGCCGGTTCACCCCTTTGCAGCTAAACTTATTTTGGTCTCCACCGTAACAGTAATACGTCTTCGAGGAGAGAGCAATCATGGCATCGCCACTCCACTCCAACTTGAAAAGGCCCGACGTCCGCTTGTCGTACTGGTAATGGTCACGTCGAGGTAGCCACTGGTCCCGTTCCGCTTCATACTGTGCACGTAACTCGGGTTTGACCAGGAACTCCCAATCCGCATTAGACACGGCCATGTAAGCAGAGTCTGTATCCATCTCCATGAGTTGCCAGTCTGATGGATTAAAATACACACTCATGAAATGATATAAAAACTGGAGCATCCTCAGCTTGGCCACCTGGTATACCATACATCCAATTTGGAGGGGTAGGTTGTAATGGATAGTCTTTTTGGCTAAAGTGATTTCATATGTATCGTCATCGATGACCTCCACGGACCGAAACAGGGGAGAATTGACTTTTTTGCGGGCCTGTTGGGTGGCACAGATCTTGACGTTCATGTGCTCATCTTGGTTAGTGACCGTTTTGCCATAATAGCCATTGCCCGTCAATGTCCGCGATTCACCGATGATGGCCTTACTCGGATCTTGATCGCCTTGACGACGGGCAGACGTCACGATGTCGGCATTCCCCGCAAAACAGGCGTTGGGTACGTACTGTAAGACTTGGTACAGGGGCGTGACTTCCAGGCCGTTGCTGATGTACCACTGTAGTAGCGGGGTACCCAGCAAGATTTTCTCTGCCCACATACTGCCAATTAACATCCGTCGAGGTCGAGGCAAACACTCGTGTTGCTCAGCATAGGCACCCATGGTGTCTCCAATGTCATCCCGACCCACCAGTGTGTTTTTAAAGATGGGTGGGCACTGGGCGAAGAGTGGCTTGAGAGTGTCAGGAACATGCAGGTCGCATTCCACAAAGCCGTAGAGGTCCCCGGAACGAATGGCGTCGAACATCTGTGGCAGAGTCAGGAGTCGCCGACGACTGAGAGGGTACTCGCACGCTTTAAGGAAACGGCGTAAATGTGGGAGGGCCTGGCACATGGTCTGAAATTCACACTCCCACATTTCGATGAGGTGGTATCCCCTCTCTTTGATGTAATCTCCATTCTCCTGGACTTCTTCCCGTAATTCTTCCGCCGATTTCCCACGTCGTTGGTTGAAGCGTCCAGCGCTGAAATGGCATTCGTGGCCGTGCCAATAGCAGCCGTAAAATTGAAATACGGTCGGTGTTCTACCCACAAGGGCAAACCCATCGACGGGGAGTCGGCGATCTCCTATCCGCTTCTCTGTGGCGTTGGTCTGATGGCGTATAGAAATTCCCCGTCGATAGGCTTCCCAGTCCAACCACTGGTCGGCGAGATGTTTGTAGGGGGTGCGTTGCGGTGTGAAATGTTGACCTTCTGCCAACCAGCGCGTATAATGACCGCTGGGCATGGGCTGGGCAAGGGACCACAGGTACAGGGCATTGGCATCGAATCCGATGATTTTAGCACAAGGTTTCCCACCGGGGAGAGTGGTGACGTCCTTCTCGTGGTAGCGGTGAAAAATAAGACTGGGCCCGCCGACGATGTTCTGTTTTAGACAATCATACGTCTTTTTGCTGTATCAGCGAGAAGTAAGTGGAACAATCTTGAAAGAGATGGCGAGGCGCCAGACCCGGTAAACTCAAGCACTCCTTGAATATGTCGACGTGCATCTCACGACGAAAGAGTTGAACCATTTTCTCGGCCGCTTCGAGGAAAGGAACCACATCTAAGTTATTATACCATATCAGGAAATCTCGCAAGGCCTGCATGTGTTGGTCGTTCCATACCTGCTGTAGTTCCCGGTACGTGTCTTCCGAACATTCCACTTGCTTCAAATCGTCAAAGAACGCGTGCCGGGGTGGCAACTGTGTTTCCTCCAAGCGGTCGAGCGTCGATATATACGTGTAAGGGAAGAGAAATTCCTTCACCATATTGAGATCGTATCGCCCCGAGTTGAAGCCGAGCACAGGTAATTGGCCTAGGTATTGTAGGAAGCGGGCTTTCAATTTCTCCGCATACGGCTTAGGTAAAGGTACATCCTGCGACTGAATGTGTTCCGGCTCCTGGGTGTCCGACTCCGACTCTGACTCTTCATCGTCGCTGAACGATACACCTGGTATAGGAATCCTGTCGTCCAGTTGGTCCAGTACGTCCTGGAACTTGGACACCAACAATTCCGTACTGGCCGCACTGACTTCCTCTAAATAACCCATCATGCGGGTAATCAACTCATGGGAGTCCCCCGATGACACGAAACAGACGGGCGCAGCGTCATAGCCGGGTACGTTGGTGGAAATGCTCACACTGAGGGGAATATGGCGCTGCGTCCACTGCGTTTTCGCTGAGAACATGTCCATGGGTTCCAACAGGGCCTCGAAATCGTAACACGCCCGGTAGGGAAAATAACGGTCCTCTTCCGGTATGACAAGACCCTCATCGGCCAGCTCCTCGAAAATGGTAGGCGTATTATGGTACACACCACCAGGAAATTTGCGTTTCACAGTATGGTCACAAATCTTCTCGTGCCGATGTAGGTTGTTGGAACGGTCAAACACCCGATGACATTGGGCACAACTGTAGGATTGCGCGTACAGGCTCATATCGTAGATGAGGGAAAAATGACTCACCCCGCCGTCGTCGAAGACATTGACTTTCATCGTAGAAGCATACCGTTCTGTTGAGCGATGAACCAATTCAGCCACAAATATGTCATCCTCGCGTCGTAATCCGTATACAAAGATATTGATGTTGAACAGAGTTTCCACGACATCCAAATACTTAAAGGGGACTCCCCGGAACTGCCGCTCATCCAGGTCTTGCTCCTGTAAATACTGTCTCCAATAGCCATTGGCCACTTTCTCACAAAAGTTGGGATTACACTCGTCCAGATGAACAGCCAAGCACCGAAACAGACATTTCCGGTCTTTGTAGGGACCATGTTTGCTCGTCGTTAACGCATACAGTCCTTTTCGATGAAACAGCCAAGGTGGAAGAGTGACAGGAGCACCGATAGGATGATCTCTCATTTTGGTGACGAAAAATGTGACGTTGGTGACCATTTCCACAAGCCATTTGGTGTTGGGCCGTTGCAGACGCGCCCATTCCAACGGGTCCAACGTAGTGAGTTGCTCGATGAGTGGCTCCAGAGAAATTGCATCCGTCACCGTGAAGGGTTGATCAAACACATAGGTATTATTGCTGGAATAAAAATACCGCAACTGGTCCGTCTCTTTGTGCCGTAAGATGTAGCCGAATGTAATATTCAGCTTCAAAGCTGTGACCTGGTCTGTAAAAATGTTCTCGGCATAGATAGAAAGATACGTGAGGTCCTGCAGTCGAAAGTTATACAAGTCCAATAGACGACGGTGATGGTGAAAACAATGGCGTATGGTGTTCCAGTGACGTCGATAAATCTCACTCACACGCTCGTCTTGGGGCAAGGCATCAGCCGGAGGCGCTCCTGGATCCCCTGGAAAATCTTCTCCACGTCTCATGCTGCGGTGAGGCAAGTCCCGGTGATTCCTCCTGTCGTCAGAGTGGTTCAGGCTGGTCAGGTAGACTGGTGAGGCAGGTTGGTGAAGCAGGCCAATGAATGCAGCAATGCCCTAAAAATGTCCACTTTTATACGTTTGTTCGTGACATTCGTGTGTTTTCGGTGACCTTCGTGTGTCTTCGGTGACCGTGTCTCTTCGGTGACCTCCGTGACTCTTCGGGCACCTCCGTGACTCTTAGGGCGCCTCCGTGACATCTTCGGGTGCCTGCGTGTCTCTTCGGTGATCTCCGTGACATCTTCGGTGACCTCCGTGTGTCTTCGGGCACCTCCGTGACATCTTGGGGCACCTCCGTGTGTCTTCGGCCACCTCCGTGTCTTTTCGTGGGAAGTGTTCCGTGTCTCTTCGGTGATCTCCGTGACATCTTCGGTAACGACAGGTCAGTACATATCCTATCATGTTCCCAGGTCACGCCCCATTCACCCAGACCGGAAGTGACGTCATACCTACAAGAGCGCCCCCTGGCGGAAAACAGGAACCAAGAGTTACCTCCCTGGAAAATGGGGTCTGTGCTGCTCTTATAATACTACTCTGGTAATAGTCATATTTACATATGAATATTATATTATTTGGAGCTTTGTCTCCTGGGACTATGACGAATTTACTCTGGAGATTTGCTAGAACTTCTTGCGAATTGAGGTTTCTCAGTACTTGTTTTGGTTGGGGAAGGGTACTTCTGTCAATATGGCGGATTGTTTCAACGACCTTGCTTTTGGTGAGGTCCAGGCAGTCAGCGAGTATTGTAGGTTCAACTTTTTCTCGCTTAGACCAATCAATAACGTACTGTTCCAATGCAGACAGGACTATCTTCTGGTCGGCCTACAGATTTATTCTTCTCGGCTCTCTATATTTAGGTCCTTTCATCAGAAGTAATTTCAGGTCCTTATCACTCACCACATCAAGGTCACCAGTCACAACATGTTTGCATGGTGTATAGATAAAGTTCGAAGATTCAAAATCACAACTATAGCCTCCTGACGTGTATAAGTTTCAGTCAAACTCCTTGACAGCATTGGAGTAATTGAATATTTTGGTGGCTATAGATTTAGTATACTTATATGAAATGCAAGGAGGTTCTGTGAACTTAAAATTGTTAGGTACAGCGTTGCGTACCCCTGGATCATTCACGATTCGAGGTAAATGTAGCTGAGTTTCAAGAAAAGCCGATCTTGAGATGTTTCGATTATGTTCACTGGACGATACAACCGAAAATACGCTATATTTTGACATACTTTACTGATTTTTGGTGGTATTATAATTCCTGAAGACGCAGATTGTTGTATATCTCTGGCTATTTTATCTAAAGCTCTCAGAGGTAACGCATAAAGAACTGTACGTAAGCTATGTATACTATTGGGTGTGTTAGTTAAACCCACTAAGTAATTTAAAGTGATATGATCGTGAATCATCGAACTATTAAACTTTCGCCAACCATGGCTGCGATGTCTCCGTTGATGGGGTTTAAATAGCTGGGTAATGTTGGATATATTTGAACGGCGGTTTGTAGCATTGCCGAACAATATGGGACTCAAACTCGTATCCATGACATAACATCGGATGGTCGATCATTTTAGTCACGCAAAACGTGTCGTTCGTCAACATTTCCACCTGCTATTTGGTGTCGGGGCGTTGTTGTCTGGCAGATTTCAAAGCATCCAAAATCTCCAGCTGGGCCAGTGCCGTGTCCAGTGATGCTGGAGTACCGGAGCTGGTCCGTTTCATGATGCCGTAATGAATAGCCGAAAGTAAGAT